>JABJVR010049284.1:0-22290 GCA_025773905.1 Chitala chitala | reverse complement strand
CTTCATGGCTGAGTTGCTGTTGTTCCCAGTTGCTTCCACTTTGTTATAATACCACTAACAGTTGACCATGGAATATTAAGTAGAGACGAAATTTCATGGATGGACTTATTGCACAGGTGGCAACCTATCACAGTACCACTCTTTAATTCTCTGGGCTCCTGACCCATTCTTTTGTTAGTAGAAGCAGTCTGCATGCCTAGTTGTTTAATTTTATACACCTGTAGCCATGGAGATGATTGGAACACCTGAAACCAATGATTTGGAGGAGTGTCCCAATGCTTTTGACAATATAGTGTATGTAATACCTGCCAAAACACCCCTCCATCAATGTGCTTTCTCTCCTTCTCCTCACATCTCAGAACGTTACCTACTACTATGCAAATGAATAGTACTTACACTGCAGAGCAGCTAAACTGGAGAAAGATGAAGATCATGAGTGTGGGAGGAGAAAGAGGGTGAGGCTGCGTAAAAACAAACAGGTATAGAAGACGAGGAGGGCCCATGTTGATGCCCTCCGTGACTGTTTGTGTTTCAGAGTACCGCAGTCTCATTTGTACTGTGGCAATGTCCAGACTGTTTCCCTGGGCAAAAATACTCAGTCTTCCAACAAACAGAGCTGAGCGAACCAATTGGGGTGTGTTTTCAGCCGCCAAGATAACCCGAAGCTTTTACAATGTGGGAATCCAAAATCTCCCACTCAAGTCATGCTGTATCATCAATCAGTAGGGAATTAATCAACTTCTCACTTAAATTGCACATTATTGGTCCTGGGGATAAATCTGGCTTGCACTTGTTACAAAACTACTTTGTTCTTTAACACTCACACTTCATTGTTAAGATTCACACCTTCACACCAGTCCTTGCAATAATATCTCTGTTGACAAGCTATCATTTTTTATATTGTATTTCTGTCAATTCAGTCACAATACCTAGATTTGAACAAGTGTTTCTCATTATTTTGATTAATATGAATGTTTGCAGTGTGCTTTCATTTCTGGGAGAATAAACCAGCATACATTTGACAGATTATGCTGCATCACACTTTTCTCTATCACTGACAAAATTAACCCAATTTTAGGTCTGTCTGCCAATGAAGACATTTTGACTTCTGAGTCACCCCATTTTATAAATCTTGTGATTTTCTGTGGTATACCAGACAAGCATGAGCCTAATCACCACCAGCAGCTCTTCCTGCCCGTTTCAGTTGATCATGGCTGCTGCTCACTCTTACTGAGTGAGGGCAGATGACTAAGCCTCCAAATTCACACCTCACAGACATACTGGCTCCTAGTTTTATTTGACATCTAAGACATCCTTGTTCTCTGACACAGCCAAAATAACTGCCTTACATACAGCACATCTGATGGCGTTGTCTATAAGTCCTTTTCAGTAATAGTGGTTTGAGTAACTATATATATATATATGAGTGTTTAATGTAGATTTTAACAGGCCACAGATTGCATCAGCTTTTATATAATGCAGGGTCCCATTTTTGTGAATCAACATCCATAGAGTGTCTATTTAATAGCAGTGCCTCCTTCGCTGTGCCAAATTTGACAACAACCACTCAATGACTCAGAAATATAACGATTGGCGCCTGTTCCAGAGCCCTGCAGGGTCAGCAGCACTCAGACAAACCCTTGGCCACTTTACGGAATGTTCTAGAACAAAGGGGCTGCTAGCTCCTGGGCTGCATGGGCAGCACATCTGTAACTTTTTCAATGATGTGGTGATGGTAGAATCACATGGGGAATGGAGGAGTTTGGGAACACATGCAGGGGCATAGCTGAGCTTGACATCTCAAGAACATAACTCTTCCATTTCCCCAACCCCACATCCCCAACACTTCTACACAATCTGAGACAGACCCTGACAAACATCAGAGGTACCAAGGCATAGACTTAGACTTTTTTCATGAATTTTCAATTTTGTCAATACATTTCATTAAAAACGCCAAGGTAGTCAGTTCTGATTACCATAGAGGACATATGTATTTACACTTAAGATATGTGAAAACTTAAAAACGTTGTTTTGAACAAATTATTACAGCAGTGGTAAAGAAGGAAGCGATTGCATTTTTAGCCATTGAGTAAGGAACTGTTGCCACAAGATGGAGCCCTTGCGACCTATGGTAGATATTTCCTCTCGTGACATGCGTTCACATGATTAAATTTTTATCTGCTTTTGTGAGTTATGAATTATATATTTCCATCTGGTTTGTGTTTGTGCGCAGGGCGATTATGTAGGTTTGTGTGTCTGCAGTGCCATGCCAAGGAGAATTAGTGCTCAGTGACGTGTAAGTAATGCAGGAGCACAAGGATGAGCCTATATGTACTTTAGTTCCAGGTACACTGCAGTCAGGGCTTGTTTGACACCTAACAGCGCATCTGCTGTCTTCACACCGAAGATAAGGTGACGATGACAGAAATGAATTATGCCGTGGGTTGTGTGCAGTAGACGAGTAGGAGGAAGATGGAATATTGATAGGCATGAGAGATTCCGCTAAGCTGCTATATAAATGAGCGGAGGGCTGTAGTTAAATCACTGTTTGATGTACTGGCTATGGTATTACATATCGCTGGTAAAATGTTATTATAGTGAAATGGATTATACACTTTGACTCTGCCTGTCAGTCACTCCCCCCCGATTGAAAAAAGTGACAATTAAGAACACAAAGTTGAACCCTCCGTCCTATCCATTTTCCGAAACAGTGAAGTGGAAACTTGCTGCATTAATGATTACGTTGTCTTTTATTAGCATCAAAATACACAAAGAAATATAGTTCTGAATCTGTGGGCTACTCTCTTATAATGTTTACAACAGAATATTAGTGTGATTAAAATAACTACGCTCTGTGTGTGTTAGCAGTTTTATTGTTCCTGTGTGCCTGCATGCCATAGAGTGAATCGTTCTCTTTCCGTTTTGTAAATTGCGGTTTAGCCCCAGTAACTTTCAGAACGTTGTATGAACTGTAAGAATTGATAATAACTACACTGGCTTGAGAGGAAACTGTGAAACCAAAACTGAAATCGTTAGTTAAAATGTAACTCAGCAGACCTTTTCACATTCTTCTGCTTGCGGCATCCACTGATGTACTGTGAGAACGCAAATAAAAAATGTGAATAGCTATGGCATCATGCGCCTGCTGGCTGTATTTGTCTTATTTTCACCTGTTTCACCTTTCGATGCTCTATAATATTTTTTATAAAGCATTTCCTTTCAGCCTTGTAATTCCATTAGCATATTCCCTTTTTCATCCATAGTGATCCAGTTATGATGTTTTCTTCTGATTATTCCCTCTCTAATCAGATTATTATTGCACTGTCTCTCCTTTATACTTCCCCTCTTTAAGTCTTTTCCTCATGCCACCTCATCTTCACCCCCGATTATCATACTTGTTCCAAATCATGAATTTCCGCATGCACGCCTCTTTTTTTTCTGCAGCTCTGCTCCTTTCTGTGCCTCCTCTTCCCTCCCTATCTACACTCTCTTCTCTCCTTTGACGTCCCAGTTTTGCTCCTTTTTACAGGAATCTAGGGGTTAACTCCACAGACAAAGTGGAGCATTTTTTTTCCCATAATGAGGGCAGAGGCTGTGCGACATGAAAGGGCCAACAAAACGCTGGAAACGCGCTAAGATTCGCAGTGCCTCTCAGTTCCCTGGGCTATGGGGAAGGGTGAACAATTTGACAAGACACAGTGATTTTGCCCTAATGACCATTATGTTGATACAACAAATAAAAACATGCTTTAATGCACCCTCCCAATCGGGCTGCAGGTAGCACAGTTCACTCAGACATGATCATCTGAGAATGTGGTCTTCAGCCTTATGAACCGGATTATGTGCTTTTTACACGAACAGAGAAGATGTCATCAAATAACCAGTTAAAAAAAATGTATAAATGACTGGGAGATTTGGTGCAGTTGAAGGGGGTGCTTTTGTTCCCTTGAAGTGTTACAAGCTGAGTGACATTTTTACTGGATAAACCCAAAAGATGATTGCACAGAACATAGAAGAAATGCCTGAACAAAGGCAAGAAAAGACAAAATGTGACATGATCAGTTCCTTTATTGTTTATATGAATGTGTCCTATGGTGGTTGACTAGCACAAAGATCTTTCATTTTTATTGTACCTGTAAGTGAAGTTTTTGGGTCAGAGAAATAAACTTGTGAAATACACTTTGTAAGCTGCTTTGGATAGATTTGCAAAACAAATGGATATTTCAAGTAAAGATATAATTATACATACAATTTACATCTCAGAAGTGAATTTAGGACAAAAACAATTGATTTTGTGATGTTTCATTGATTCTGAGCAATTTTCTGTGATAAGATGTTACTGAAAAGTAACTATATTACAGTGGCACTAAATTCATTTCTGCTCAGTTTTCTTTTTAATTTGGCTCTTCCAGGTTTTTTCACTGCTGTCTGTAAGGCCTCTGTGTTTCTTTAGATGGTTCTGGACTAGGCTGTGTGATTTTCAAACATGTTGCCTTTCTTTACAGCCTCCTGCAGTTCCACATACCTTGCCCCATCTGATCTTTACAACATCCTGCAATTTACATACTCTACCTTGCCCCATGTGACCTTTACATATTCTCCTACAATTCACACACATTGCCTTGGAAGAGCTTTACAGCCTCCTGTATTATACACACCTTACTCCAGGTGACCTTTACAGCCTCCTGTATAATACACACCATACCCCAGGTGACCTTTACAGCCTCCTGCATTGTACACACCTTACCCCAAGTGACATTTACTACCCCCTGCATCTCACACGCCTTGCCCCAGTTCACCTCTTGCCTGGTGATGTTTCTTCCAGTTTTACCTTAACACTGTCCTGGGGAGCACAGATTATAATCTTTATAATTTTTTCAATTTACCATGTGACACTGTCATGCTACCAGCATTCCCAGCTTCCTTCACCCTCACAGCAGCACCTGTTTTCCTTTTCTGCTTTTTTTTCCACTTCTAATGAATGCATGGAGATAGGATGAGGAATAGTATTCACATTATGAAGAATAGGTGTTATTGGTCCAGTTTCTCTAGCTGCTAATGCTTCTGCTATACTACAACCTTCACTCAGTGGGAGACACCGGCCCCCCTTTTGTGGCTCCTCATCTGTGACCAAGCCCACACTTGGAGAAACCCACAGAGACTTTCTAGAAAGTGCATTTGTGTTTTTTTTCTCTTTTTGTTTTACCAAGAGGCATCCCCTGCTTCAGATCTGTTTGAAACGCTGTCTGTCATTCCTCCAAATCTAGAAAGGATGAGGTCTCCTGGGGCCTCTTTCTCCAAAGCTTACAAAACTGAAGTGCAAATGACCTCTGTGTTTTGCCCGCTTTCTCCATTTACAATGTGAACCAATAATGTAGCTACAGGAACTTCTGCATAGTTATATGGCATGACTACTGCTGGGCATGACATACCTGTTCTCTGGCTTCCTGATCTGCAGAATGTAAGAAAAATGATTTCACACCTGGCTTCTCCCTCCAACACTTTTAGCACAGCGCCAACTTTCGCGTTGTCAGTCAAACACTGCAAGGCCTGCTGTAACCTATCAGCTCCGATCCTGCAGGTCTGTTCCACCCCCAAAATCTACGTATCTTAAATGCCTGTACAATACTATACAACGTAATGTATTGTACAATAGATGGCTCCTCCCTGCCTTTTCTATTGTGTGGCAACACCAAAATTTTCTGGGCCAAATGTACTGAAGACACCAGATTGTGAGACGTAATATTTCTAACAATGGGTTATTTATTGACTGCACCACCTGGTACAAACAGAACATCAAGCCTCAATTACTATTGCACAGTTACCCTTCAAAAATGCTCTTTTCCATTTATTTTACGTTTGAATAATATGCATGAGGGAAATTAGATGATTGTAAGGCAGAAATTATACACACCGATCAGCCATAACATTATGCATAATGTTGAGTAGATCCCCCTCTTGCCACCAAAACAGCCCTGACCCATTGAGGCATGGACTCCACTAGACCTCTGAAGGTATTTCACACCAAGGCATCGGTAGCAGATCCTTTAAGTCCTTTAAGTTACAGGCGCCAATCGGACTTGTTTTTCCAGGAAATCTCACACATGCTCGATTGGATTGAGATCTGGAGAATTTGGAGGCCAAATCAAAGTCAACACCTCAAACTTGTTGTTGTAACCATTTTGGCAGAGTGGCAGGGCACATTATCCTCCTGAAAGAGGCCACTTCCATCAGGGAATACCGTTTCCATGAAGGGGTTTACTTGGTCAGCAACAATGTTTAGGTAGGTTGTACGTGTCAAAATAACATGCACATGAATTGCAGGACCCAAGTTTTCCAAGCAGAACATTCCCCAAAGCATCACACTGCCTCTGCCAGCTTGCCTTCTTCCCCTAGTGCATCCTGGTTCCATCTCTTCTCCAGGCAAGTGACGCACACGCATCTGGCCATCCACATGATTCATGAGATGAAGCCACCTTCTTCCATTGCTCTGTCATCCAGTTCTTATGCTCATGTGCCCACTGTAGGTGCATTTGGCAGTGAACACAGGTCAGCATGGGCACACTACGATGCACTGTGTGTTCTGACACCTTCTATTGGAACCATTCATTCATTCATTCATTTCATTTAATTATCCTGTTAAGGGTCGCGGGAAGCCTGGAGCTCAACTCAGGAGACACAGGGCGCAAGGCAGGGGACACCCAAGGTGGGGCACCAACCCACCACAGGGCATCTCTTGGAACCAGGATTCACTTTTTCAGCAAATTGAGCTACATGGACCAATCTCCAGTCTTCGCTCCCCACATGCATCAATAAGCCTTGGTTGCCCATGATCCTGTTGTCAGGTTCTTGGTTTTCTACCTTGGACCACTTGCAGTAGGTCCTGACCACCTCAGACTGGGAACATCCCAAAGAGCTGCAGATTTGGAGTTGCTCTGACCCAGTTGTCTAGCCATCACAATTTGGCCCTTGTCAAAGTTGTTCAGATCCTTATGTTTACCATTTTTTCTGCTTCCAACACATCAACTTCATGGACAAAATAATCACTTGCTGCCTAATATGTCCCACCCACTTCCAGGTGCAACTGTAACGATATAATCCATGGTATTCACTTCACCTGTCAGTGGTCATAATGTTATTGCTCGTCAGTTTATTCGCGTTATGAAATTAAAACAAAAGGAGAAGACACATGAATCAAAATGAGTGTCATTTACTAAGGGATGTAAAATGAGGTGGAAGGATCCCATGCTAATGCAGACACACTACAGAGTTACAACATGAACAGCTGACTACAAGTGACCAGAAAATGACTTAACCAATGTAGCTTGGGGAATATGAATAGAACCTGACACCTGTAACCTGCAGGGAGCAACTGTCAAGATTAGGATGAAATAAATATACCTGCAGTTGACGTCCTCTGCATAACAGAATAGACATAATAAAAATATGTTGCCTTTATTTTTGCTCTCAGACAGGTCATCATAGAGAGGAAATCTGTGAATCAGAAACATAATGATATTTTATTGGTTTACTTTTTACGCCACCAATGAAGATTCTGTTTTACATAACACACTGTGTATGCTTAGACACCTCTGTTTCCTCAATCCATGGGTGCACACCAGGCAAGCATTAAAATCAATGCTGCCCACAAGCATGTGTCCAGCTGCACACTGGTGTATGAGATGCACTGCAAACGATCAGAAGCATATTGGAATATTAGCTTGCAATGGGTAGCACTAGAGCTGACTGCTGGATGGGCGCATTCTGCTCTGCAGGCAATTGGCAACCTGCAGACGCCTGACACAATAGCAGCAGTATCATCTGCACAGGCACAGAGCAGCCTCTTTCTGTGCTTGTGCCAAAAAACTGTTCACACTGCAGGTGGGTGCAAGAGTGCACCCATCCATATATGTACAGTAGGAATGAAAGCTGTGATTTAGTAATAATCATTTTAGCATATAATGATCTTTACTTGGAATACCAGTGATGAACTTCAAATCTGCTGCCTGAAAAGTCGGTTAGGAAGCCAAATAGTTTATGTTATACAGCTGACAGAAAAAAAAGACTAATTTTAATCCAATGTAATGAAATCCTAAATATAGACATACATTTAGATCCTGTCATTCTCTGTATTGTCATCAATTAATCTTTTATTTTCTGCACCATGTTCATTATCACATTAGCAGAAGAGTGCTCAGGATTACCTTTAGTGTCAGCATTAGCGTGATTTATTTCTTGCAATTATATAAAGTTGTTTTTTGTCCTGCTTTTCAGAAAAGAGGCATGCATTTCCCAAGCATGTGTATCATTTAAAAGCCCACGGTTTTGTATAAAATACACGTGAATTTTCCTTTGTCATATCTGTTGAATTGTACAGTATTATATTCAACCTGCACAGTATTTAGTAATAGAAGGCTTGCAATTTGTGTTTGCCCTTGGCTGAACAGGTTTTCGTTTCACAGGGATGAGCAAACCATCATTTATTTGGACAGGGTAGATCAGAAATTTTTATACCTAAATAACATGTCATGTTTTCACTTGCCTTCCCAAGTGGATGTTGCTCCAGAAATCTGAAATGCCAGTGACAGTTCATGGCTCCAGTACATCCATGTGTTTCCTATAACAGTTACATGTAGGCAAGTGCCCCCCAAGTTTCTGTTGCCGTGGTTCATTGGAACCCAGCACTGCAGCTGAGGTTCTGATTGCTAATCTTACTTTCTAATTTTTTTCTGTTTTGAGTTACTTGCTGCCCACCGACTTAATCATTTTGCTGTTAATGGTACACATACTGGCTGTGACTTCTGTTGTAATTTCAACAGTGCCAACATTTTTTTGTATATATTTTGGAACAGATTGTAGTTGCCATCTGCCCTATATCACAGTTCTTTACAACCTCAGAGTGAAAAAGTGCACAGGAATGATCGCTCCTGTTGCTTCTCTGCCTATTTGTCACCTATTCCAGAATGAGCCCTTGAGAAAGTGCCTCTCCGAGCCAAAAATTCTTTTGCCATCATAACAGCTTCTTTTCTGTGAGCTGTTTTCCTGCTTAGTGAACCTTTTGAGTGACCTACTCTGTGACATAATAACACATAACAACCCCTCTCCCATTCAAGAGGTGAAGTATAGGAGAATTTACTTCATTCAGTAACCATATATCCTATTTATTACTACACTATGAGGGGTTTGCAACTTGTCCAGGGTGTACCCTGCCTTTTGTCCTAGGTTGCCTGGGATAGGACCCAGGCAACTGGTGACCTTGCAACGTATGGATTTGTTACAACAATAACCTGGAATATGTAGTGTAGACGTACGCACAACTTTATGTATTTATATTGCCTTCAGATAGGGTTTTGAGTGAACCTTCTTTTCTTTGTTAACTAATTAAAATGAAATTTTTTGCAATTATTCTCATGTTATTTCTTATGCTTATGTTCTATACTCAAATAACCAGTGACACCGTGACTAATTTCTGCCACATATAAAGTACTTGGTGACTAAAGCTGACTTTGATTCTGAACATTCTATCGAAAGTACTACAGGGTGTTTGGTTTTGAACCTGTGTGCTGAGTATGAGCCCAGCTGAGCATTAGCTTCACAGTCATATCCAAATGGGCAGCCCATCTAGTGACATGCCCAGAAATACTTTTTTTGTTTAAACACATCTTAATATGTTAAAGTAAATGTTTATTCATGTTCTTAAACAAGCTTAAACATGACCTGGTCCTCCATTAATGTTTATTAATTTCTAACCAGGGGCTTGTTTATAAAGGCTCTATGTGAGTGAGCAATATGAGAAACCTCTGTGCAAAGATTTTGGGATTTATAAAGAAAAATGCTTTAAAAAAAAACACATAGAAATGTGCTTCTAATTTATATTTGCAGTTAGTTTAGTGCTTTGCTGAAATTCATGTTAATGAATACAGAACCCATTTTTACTATATCTGATATACAACCAATACTCAGAATTTGTGTCAAGTGAATAAACACAGTAATTGTTTGAAATGAAAGACATTACGCATATCTCTTATTGTGCTATGGGCTGTGCGCATATCGCAATTAAAGCAACATCAGCGAATGAAGCTGCTTTTGTGAATGGAAAGCAGTTTCATTCCATCAACGTGTAACTCACCTGTGATGTCAACATGGCTGTTGCACACTGGCCTGCATCTACACACGATGCTTTCATTTAAAGTTGCAGCAATGTGGGTCTTTATCTTAAGGCTGGGGCACTTCAAGATGAACGGTGTCTTTGTAAATGCGCTACACACACATACACACACACACACACACACACACACACACACACACACACGTACTACTTGAAGAGCACAACAGTTACAATTTCACCATCCACGTAGCAAAGAAGAACACTGGATGAATGGGGTGCACAGAGCACACCATCACACCAAGGTTGTGTCAAAAAATGTTTTGTCCTATATATGTTCAGTGTTCTGCAAGACTTTATGAATGTTTTTATAAATGAACCCCTCCCCCCATATTATATAAGAATAACTTTTTTTTTCAGCAGGAATGGTAGCACTTGAAAAGGTTGCATTTGCATTAATTCTGCATGTCTCTCAGAATAAACACCTGCGCGGCTTGCTTTGCTAACATGGAAGTAGAACTATTACCCAGCCATGGCCTGCTCACCACTAAGATGGAAAATTTCGGTCTTTTCCATAGATTAATTTTTTTATCTGACGTGCGACAACTAAAAATGTTGTAACTGCAATAAAATTTCCTTTAGTTAAAAAAAGCATACATAATTTGCCATGGACAATAATTGTGGTCCTCAGGGCTTAAGCAAATACATAGTAAATAAATCAAAACACAAACACACTAACTGCCTTACTATGGTAATATTATTTTCTAAAAGAGCATCAGGCCTTCTGCTTCTCAGAGTGAATTTCTTGTTTGGTTCCTTTCATTTGTTGAGATTCCACTGTTCTCCTCTCATTTGACTGTGAACATTGACCAAAGTGTTGGAAATGATAAAAGGAAACAGGTTCTTTGAACCAAGTGGGAGGAGGTGCTCAGGGCAGCATTCCTGTGTCAGTCTGAGACAGCCTAGCAGGAACAGGATTGATTATAGACACACTATAAGGTCAGGCAAACATACATGTATATGTGTATGACAATGCATACAACATTAAGCTAAGTAGTGCCTTTTCTCCATAACGAATCAAAAACGGCACAAGTTGTACCATACTTCTTTGTTCAATCAAACATGACACTAGCCAAAATCTCACCAGACTGTCACCGAAACTGTTTCTTTCATAAAGCAGCATTCATCTGTACAGGCTTTGCAACAGAAATCATGTCATACTGTTCTAGGGGAAAAAGGACATTTTTGGAATTCCAGCATATTTGTATAATAGTGAAAAAAGAAACAAATTATCTGAAGCCACAGAAAATTGTAATCAACCTGCTTGCTTTGTAAAAGCTCTTATCTCAAGGTCACTCTGATTCCAAAAAAGTGTCTCTCCAGCCACAATGTCGCTGACCACGTTGTTTACACAATGAAATTACATAGATAAGTGTAAATACATCTGATGTAACAGGCACATTCTTTAGCCGCAATCAAAATGAAACTGTGGCAGTGCAAGCAGGGGTGCTGATGGGTAATGGCAAGGAGATGGTAAGGACAGCTATATGGACCTGACACTGTTACAACTGCAGCTTCAGTACCTACTGGGCCAAGAGAAGAAAAACGCCGCTGGAATAATTGTGTTACTGTTGCTGTAAGTGATCGGGCTGGGAATGGTAATGTGAGCAATGCAAGGAGTCACAGCCTGGGGTGAGGTAACCTTGTCTGTTATGAGAGGGGAACGAGGTGAGCCGGAGAGCCCGTCGCCGGACAGCCCATCCGTCACGCTGAAAAATGAAGGAGGACTAATAGAACTGGGGGAAGGAATGAATTATTTGAGAACCAATCAGATCTATGCCAACGTTAATCAAAAGGCAAAGTTCAGAAAGTGCAGATGCTGTTGTGAATTTACTGTTGAGATAAAAATAATTGAGTAGGGAGTGAGAACAAAACACAAGTAAATTGATTTAAGTCAGCTGTAATTTTATGGGCAGATAAATGGGTGATGTCCAGTGTCCTGTGTCAAGAGTGCTATATCACTCTATAAAGATGTTAAACAAATTGACTGTAGAAATGCTAGAAAATATGTGTTAGGAACAAACTACATAGCATAGTTCAGCTGTGATCTGAAATGCACTAGCCTTACCACTTTAGCATTTGTTCATATTTTTATTTATTTATTTTTCAAATTAAGAATTCAACATGATGAACATAGCATAGAACACAAATCTGATTGGCTGTTTGCAAAAATGTATATCAAATTAAATCTAATACCTACTAGGCACAATATTCATGTATTCAGTAACAAGAGGCATATTAGACTAACGGGCTTAAAGAAACCACAGATAAAAAAAAAAATCAATGTGTACGCTGTAAGTGGATGGGCAGCCTGATGCAGATTTCATAAACATTAAATGGAATTATGGGCAATATATTAGCATTTGTTATTATTTTACTAAGTGCTGACACCACCCATCACCTAAAATTTCAACTGATTTTTTTCTTTGCAGAATAAAGATGTGTACTGTGTGATTAATGTTTTCTATTAACTGGTTACTGTTTTTTATTGTTTTACTGTTATGACATTATCATTATTTACGTTTTGTGCTCTCAGTGTAACATACATTGATTTTGTAATGCATTTGTTAGACTAGTCATGTGTATGATTACTAAGACTGGAGCTGTGCTAATCACGTAGTTTTGTTCCTCCTTACAACACTCAAAAGAATGCTCTGCTCAAAGTGTCTTAAATGTCCAGAAGCGTGTATAACATCACCCACAAAAAGGCTGAGTGACAACTCAATGCTACACAGCTAAACAGAAAAGGAGCAGCGGCATATAGAGGGGAAAGGGGAGGAGCTTATGTGAAAAGGAGAGGTTGGGTGGGAGGTAAATGAATGGGAGAAACCAACCAACTGACTGAGCAAGAGCGATCAGTGCTGTTTGAACATGCTGCTGGGGGGTGGGGGCAGAGAGAGAGGGAGGCAGAGCCCTAAGAATCAAAGAATTAGAACTGTTACTACAGAAATTAGTGCGGCATCCAGCTGAGAATGGAGGATATGCACACAAGCATATAGATTTAAAATGTAATTTTGCATTTCAAATCGACCGCAGCCATATAGTGATTTTTTTTTTGCCATTATTTCTTTATTTAATGTGGTTTTCTCTCTCTGTCTCTCTCGCTCTCTCGCTCTCTCATTGCCTCTCTCTCTCTCTCGCTCGCTTGCTCACTCATTTTTGCGATTGCCAGCTGTCGGGCTGCCGCTCTTCCTATCCCCTCCACTCTGTCACTCCCTCCTTGCAGAAAGCGGGGCTCTGCGTTTCAGGAAAGGAAGAGGAAAAGAGAGCACTGCACACAGTAAGAGAAGGCTCTTTCTTTTCCTTTCGCTGGGAGATGCTTCCAGGTGCAAGAAGATGTGAGTGATGCAGAAATGGATGGATGAGCAGAATGGCTGAAAAGAAGCCACTGATTTAGGAGGGCTGTGAAGTGGGAGTTCCAGCATTTTTTGTCTGTGTGTGTGAATGCATTTGGACGAGGATGGCAATAAAGTGACTTAATGACATCAAGCTTTCACAAAAGCTGTCTGTGGAATGACTGTGTATCTGTAAGAATAACAGAGAGAAAGGGGGAAGCTGACTGGTCTACCAATGGCTGTTTGAGGGCCGAAACATCAACCGTAAAGGCAAAAAAGAGTGGAAATGTGTAAGCTTTTTCAGGAGCCCTGGGGAGACTGGTTATTTATAGTGAGAAAGCACAGGAAAGGACGAGAGAAGTGTGAGTTACAGAGAGAGAAAAAAGGGAATGGCTTATGAAAGGCAGAGATGAGAGGAAGAGTTAACAAGGAAGGGAGGATGAGTGGTAACAGCATGTCAGAGAGCAGAGAGGGAAAATTGTGTGCAGTTAGGTGAAACATTAGGCATAGAGTCAAAATCTTCATAAATTATGCTTTGTAATTGATTCATATGCTGTTTTGTCTATATGAACATTCATGCGAAGAGAAGTGTACAAGTATGGAGAGAATTTCCCGCTCTGAGTTTTATATAAGAAAAAAATTGACAATTCAACAGAAAGTGAGTAAGAATGGTGTAAAATGAGAAGCGGTCTATGCTGTTCCAACAATCTCTCCATGCTGATTCTGTTCTATTTATAGTGTCCGTCTATCTGTCATCTTTCATCATCCTCCGTCTCCTTCTTTTCTACTCTCATTGTGCATATTGCCTGTGGAGACAGCGTAGGTAGGTCACTGTACGGGGCGGACATAATTATACACTGAAGAGGTTTTCCAGAGGGGAGCGGAGGCTTGGAGTGGAATAAAGCGAGAAGTGGTGAGTGAGAGAGAATGGAGTGGAGTGAAGAGGAATGAAAGGGATTGAAAGGGAATTGAGGAAAGTGAAGGGGAATGGAGCAGAGTAGAGGGGAATAGAACAGAGTGACGAGGAATGGAGCAGAGAGAAGGGGAGTGTGAATGAGTGAAGGGGAACGGAGCAGAGTGAAGGGGAAAGGAGCGGAGCGAAGGGGAAATAATTAAAGTAGGACACAGAAGAAACGGATGGGGAGAACTGGAGGTCTGCAAGACAGCATGTCAAATATGGAGACGTGTTCACGCCCAGAACAGATGCCGATGTTCATCGACAGTCACACAAGAGAGGATGGGATTTTTGTCTGAAAAAGTAATGAACTAAAAGTTACATCACCTGGAGGGAAAGACTGACATAAGAGTCAAAATCTGAAGAAGGCTATTTTTAAAAATTTGTTCTGTCTTTTTCTCTGTAAAGTTTGTTATTGGCACCCCCCCACCTGCCTGAATTTGTGAAAGATGACATGCTAATTCCTTCACTCCCAGAATCTCCTGTTCACCCCTCTCATCTCTCCTTGTGCTCCTGGTGTGTTAGGATTCCTGCAGTAGCCCTCTCTTTGTACTTCAAACACATTTCTCATGACGTTTTAAAATACTGCCTGAAATACTGGCTTAGCCTTGGGGGGGAGGGGGTGTTGGAGAAAGCTGGTTTTGTGACTCGCTTATCATTATCACATATTGATTCACTGACTGAACATCCAGAGATCAGCACATTGACTAATTTACTTTCAGCCTAAAATGGGATTTATTTTAATATAATGGCTTGAGAGTAATTATGCTTTTGAGCATTTAATTGAGTGTAATATTAAAACACTATACATTCCTTTTTAAACCTCCAACCAACAGCACAGTGATAAACTACTTCTAATTTCCAGGCAGTGATTATGTGTCCTGCAAGTTTTGTTAACCTCCTTACACAATCTCAGAGCAGTACTCTTTACTCTGGAAGTTAGAGCATCCAAATTAGCCCCCTTTCGCCAAAGGTAATATCTGAAGAGGCTATGGTTGGAAAATGAGTGACCTACAATATTTCCCGTGCTAGTTCAGAGGCAGTGGGAGGGTAGTTTGTGTGTCTATTTTTGTCTAACTCATTCATTGCCCTTCTTCTGTTCCTGTCCAAGCTGAAAAACAGATCTGGGATAGCCTTTCTCTGTTGCGGAAAACTTTAATGACCATCTATTCTCTTTCTCTGAAAAGTCTTAACTGGTGTGACTTTGTCCTGCACTACCATTATGCCCTTCTCCCTTTATTTCTACAACATGTCTGTGTCAGCCGTGCCTATTGACCTGCCTCCATTTATTTTCATCTTCTCATCTTCTGCTATTAAGAAATGTCTTACAGTATAGTTTTTCCTCACTAGTACCATGTTTGCTGCTCTTTGTAATGCTGATGTTCAGCTGATGTGTCACCCTAATGTTCCCTGTTGAAAATCTTTCATAATTTTATGCATATGATTATTGATAATTATAGTGATTAACACCTGAAAAAAAGAACATTAAGGTTTCTAGAAAGGGGTAATTTTTTTATTTCTGCAGCTTCTCATTTGAGCCTCAGATATATGATCTGCCCTTTGTAACTGAGATTTTTAAAAATAGCATTTATTTTGCCGTGGGTGAAATTGTTTAGCTGGCCCCAATATCGTCACATAGCTTGTGGATGAGTGCCTCCTACAGGCCTTCCAGGCACCTACATGTTACCATCTGTCAGCATTTAGGAATGCAGTTCTTGGCAGAAAATGACATCATGTAAGCAGAAGTATGCAAAAAGAAAAATAAAGGTGGCATGGGGCCTGATACACCATAGGGAGTTAGGGTAAGTCCAGGATATGGTAATGAAAAGGATAGCTATTGTAATGTTTATGTATATTTGTTTATGCAAAAACAAATATAACCATATCCACAATGGTTTTTGCTTATTACATGTCAGAATGGTTTGAGCTCTACACACATTAAAAGCACAAACAGTAAAAAGTAAAGATTTAACTTGTTTCTAATTTTATTTGTGCATCACTCCTGATACACAATAGGACAATTACTGTAGTTATGTGAAACTTGAATCACTGTGCTCATATTTATTGAAAGAATCAGATTATTCTCATTAAACACTTTAGTGAGATGTTGTTTTTTTACTGCAGCACTGTCACTTTACTAACTGACATGCTAATTTGTGTTGATAGCTGTCATACCTTGTCATCCATCCAGTATTTTAATCACTTATTCCTGGTGAGAGTCATGGGGAAACCTGGAGCCCATCCCAGAGCACATAGGGCAGGGGACGCCAACCCACCACAAGGCACACACACAACAGGCAATTTAGACACACCAATAAACCTAACCTGCATGTCTTTGGACTGTGGGAGGAAACCAGAGCAAACCCACCAAGCACAGGGAGAACATGCAAACTCCACACACACAGACCCAAAGCGGGAATTGAACCCCAGGCCTGAAGGTGCGCGGCGACAGCGCTAACCACCACGCCACCTTAATACCTTGTCAGTTTGTTGTAAATGATTAATGTAGCTCTGTTTGTTTTTACTACTTTATGTTGGCTCATCTAGGTTTTCTGGTAAGAACAACTGCAGCAGTAACAATAATAACTAGTTATAATCACATGCTATACTGTCAGAATGAGTGAATTGTTCAATTTCCCTTCCATTTCTTTTCTTATTAACATATTCAGCGCAATAAAATGTTTGATAGATAGTCAATTTGATTAAATAGATATTAAAACTGCAGGTTTTCAAACACTTTGAATGAGTCTAGTGTAACACTGCTGAAAGCAACACTGTATTTATGGAAAATCACAAGCTCTGAAGTGTGGGCACAGTGGCTGTGGAGGTAGAATTGGTGCCTCACACTTTAAAGGTTGTGGGTTCAAATCTGGCCCTTGTTATTGGGGGTGTGTGTTTCTGAGTGAGTAGGCTTTTAGATGCTCTCTCTGTGAATGTGTGGCTTTAGTCTCAATGCCTTCAAAGCACAAGAGTGCCTCTTTGTGTTAATTGATGACTCTGAAAGTGTGTGCGCTTTCTGAATAGGCTAGTACAGTGGACAGTTCTTATTTTGTGTTCCTGTAAGGTCCCTGACCATGATAAGCTGTTTGAAAATGTATTAAAAAACATGCTGTAGAAAAAAAGTTAAAATGATAATTTTTTTTAATTATAAATTATTATAACACTATAATTTTCTCTTTCTGTGTGCTCTAACTAAGGCCAGGTCTACCATCAAGGTGAACTCTGTCAGTACCCAGGGTCCTGAATAATAATAAATAATAATAATAATAATAATAATAATAATAATAATAATAATAATGTTGTGCAGTTAAAGGTACAGCATTAGGGAGGGGGGGGCTCTGTACTGGAATATACAGGGCCTTGCTCGGGCCTTCAGGCTGGGCTCAAGACACATAGAAAGAAAAACAGAAATTCAGTTAGGATTTTAAATGCAAGTGAGTTATTTAAACATAAACACAATAGGTGGACAAAAAAGTGTGGCATGAGCATTTTAAAGTTTTTCCTTCTCTGTGTAAAATGTATATGTTTATACCTTTCACAGGTATAATCTGACAGGCTCTTAATATAGTACAATAAAATAATTCCACAAATACAAATCTTGGGTCAGATATGGCTTGTGGGCCTCCAGATATCCCATCTCCCTAAAATCAGCATTTACTCCCTTGACACCCACAAGTGAACCACAACATCTTGTTCTTCTTCTCCTTAGTAATAATAATAATAATAATAATCCAAATAATAAGATATGATGTCTATATTGTTTTATTAGTTTTAATTATAGGGCACGCCACATGTGATTTTCTGATGAGGAACAGACCTCCCTGTACTGTAAGTTTTAAGAAAAGATCTGCCCACTCCCTGGTTTCAAGTTTAGGATGTCTGTGTAATGTTCAAGAGCACAGATAAACCAAGGCACTAAAACCCTTAATGGTCATGTCTTAGTAATGAGAAAGACAGAATAAAGTGCTGTAATGACATAACGATGGAATGCAATGTCGTGTTGTCTAATCAAAAAAATGGAACGGAGGTATTCCAGAAAGGTGGTTTAAAAACTTGGAGTTTAAATTTAAGCTTGGAGTTGGACAACCCTGAATCAACATACCCAGAGGTTTTGGTTTCGGAACAGCAGTTTTCCAATTCAAGGGATTGGAGGTAATCAGCTCTAAGTAGGCTCAACTTCCTTGAAGCAGGTTCACACAGAACAATAAAAAGCCAGCATCAGTAGATCACTGTAATAACCCAAGCTACATTTGCAGTGGTTAAGTCATTTTCTGGTCACTTGTAGTCAGCTGTTCATGTTGTAACTCTGTAGTGTCTCTGCATTAGCATGGGATCCTTCCACCTCATTTTACATCTCTTTTCATTCATGTGTCTTCTTCTTTAGTTTTAATTTAATGACAAGAATACACCAATCAACCATAACATAATGACCACTAACAGGTGACATGAATAACATGGTTTATGTCATTATAATGGCACCTGGAAGCGGGTGGGTGATATTAGACAGGAAACAAACATTTTGTCCCTGAAGTTGATGTGCTGGAAGCAGAAAGAATGGGCAAATGTAACGATTTGAGTGACCTTCACTAGGGCCAAAGTGTGACTGCTTGACGACTGCGTCAGAGCAGCTTCAAAACTGCAGCTCTTGTAGCATGTTCCCAGTCTGCACTGGTCAGGATCCACCAAAATGGTTCAAGGAAGGAAAACCGATGAACTGGTGACAGAGTCGTGGTTGGCAACAGCGGGGAGCTAACGTGGGGAGCTGGCCCATGTAGTTTTGTCCAATAGAAGAACTACTGTTACCCAAATTGCTAAAAAGGTAATGCTGGTTCCGATAGAAAGATATCAGAACACACAGTGCATCAAAGTTTTTTCCATATGGGTCTGCGTAGCCAGACTGGTCAGGGTGCCCATGTTAGAATGGGCAAGTGAGCATCAGAACTGGAAAACGGAAAAATACATTTTTAGGAAACAATTTTATTACATGCAGCCAATGTACAAATAAATAAATAAATTATATATATATATATATATATATATAACCTGGAGCCCATCCCAGAGCACAGAGGGCGCAGGGCAGGGGACACCCAGGGCGGGGCGCCAACCCACCACAGCTGACGTAACCCTGAAAATTAAAATGGATTAAATTAAAAGACATATGCATTGGTTGCCCACAGTTTTGAATAAGGCAGATTTGGACCCACAACCCCAGAGGTGCACAATAACAGGCCAGTCCACTGAGCCACCATACTGTTGTCACTGTAAAGCCATCTTGTTTAATATCGTAATTGTACAGATTCTTCAGGTTAGTCAAATACAGAATGGACATGGACGAAAACCAGTAATGTTCATGCAGATATTCATCTGAAAGCACAAGAATATCTAGTCATGGTTTAATACCCCTCTAGTGACAGAGCACCCTGCTAATTATGGTTTGTATGTCGATCGGTTTGTGTTCAAATTAATACAACTTTTTCTACAGCTGAACGCTGACTAACTCTACAATAAACACACCTGTAAACCCAGGGTATCAGTGAACTAAACATATGTCGAGTAGGTGTAGCTCACTGCACAAGTTGCCGTAGTGACTAGGTTAGCGTTCATTCTGACCTTGCTTTCTGGAATGGACAATCCGGAGTATAGGGATTAACAGATCAGGGTAACTTGCCAAACCTGCTTTCTGGAATTCTCAGAATTCTCATTGTTATTTTGTCTTTTGATGGAGAAGTGGTACTTTGAACGAGTGCATGATCTTGCACATTATCGGAGCCCTTCTGTGTAACACATGGGAAACAGTTAAACACACTTACCGTGTTAATGAAGCAGTGTCACTGCTGTTGGCGAAGACGTGACAGTACAGATACTCCTGCCCCCGTGCAGTTGGATCCTGCTCTCACTCAGAGCCAGAGGACAAGCTAAGAAAGAACATCTGAAGCTGAAACCCATCCCCCACTTCATTACACTTATCATCATTCAGGTGACTGTCTCCGTCACATCCAATCATTTACTCTGAGCCTCATTCTAAGCCACTGTAGGAAAAAGTACAGTAGGACTAAATGTGTGCAGTGATAATAGTTCCTGTATTATGATGACCAGTGACCGAGGTCCCACAGGAGCTTCTCTGATGCTGGAAACAATGAATTTAAAGGAAGGTGCCAAAGGGCCACTTCTGCTTATCCGTCAAGGCTTACGGCTGAGCCTCTCCATTCAGTACACTGCTGGCATAGTAGGTTCCCTCTTCATAACCGTTTCATTAAAAAATAAACAGCCAGAATGCAGGCTTTACGTCTTTAATCGGCAGTTTTGTCCCAGTGGTCCTGGATATGTACAAATGCCTCCAGTTGAGCTACAGTAACTGGTGATGCTGCCGGAAGCTCATACCTGCTGAGTATCGATCTTTGTTGATCGTCGGGTTTTTCCTGTGGGCTGCAGTAACTGTAACAAAATCCAACTGATCAGCTGTGTTACACTGTGGCATATTGGAGGGTCAAAGGCAAAGCCCTCAAGCCTTTCCTGTGTGATGGGCACAGTGAAGCTCTGGAAGCTGTATTACACAATGTTTCTCAGGTGTCAGAAGCCGACGGAGTGAATTACGCCCAGCTGTTACAGCGAGTCCATGACCATCCGCATGCTCGTGGGCCAGCCTCAAGGCGATAAACTTGAGACGTGGGCCTCATTAAACCACACTGTCTAAGCTAAAGAAGACTTATGCTTAAAACAAGACTCTGATTACCAGCAAAGAGAATGGCCAATACAGTTGTGCCTTGCATTTTAAACTGAACTAAATGATCCCACGTCTAAATAAGGTAAATAAATTAGATATCGACCATCAAGTTGTTTACACTTAATCAGTCCCCAGTCAGGTGGTGTCCTCCCACAACTAGTTAAGCTGCCTTCTGTGGACAGTAATAATGTGCTAATATGCAAAGTTAACAAGAGCTCAATGAATACTAAACAAAAACTACCAAATAAGTGCAGCATTTAAGCAGCAGCCTGGGTGTCATCAGTCATCAGTGACAGGCATCGCATAAATCGCCAACGTGCATTTTAAGCACAGTTTAAATATTTTCTTGTAATAGGATATAGTTATTGGCTGGTGAAGTACACTTTTTATTTTATGTGTTTTAGTTTTATGACTGTAGCATGGTTGAGCAGCATTTGCATGGATCTGATTGAATTGGCTTATGAGATTAATAATTAGTTGGCATGGTGACTGAGTGGTAAGGCATCTGTCCTGTACACAAGCGTTGGCGGGTTTAAACTGCATTCGTGCCTACCACCCTGTGATGGGGTGGTGCCCCGTCCAAAGCTTACCTTGCCTTGCGCCCTAGGCTGCCTGGGATAGACTTCAGGCCACCTGTGACTCTGGAAAGGATAAGTGGTTTGATAATGGAAGGATGGGAATTAATAATTAGAATTTCTTTAGTAGTAGCATAGTTAGTATACTTGGAAGTCTTTTTAAAACAGTGGCTGTGTATATTACATTACAAAACCACACTGACTATAATGCAATTGAATTGCTAATGTCTAAACCACTGTGTGATAGAGTATTTATAAGTACAGGGAGTCTATGGTGGTGTGAATGATGCAGTTCCTGAAGATCATACATAAAACATATCTGTCAAGTATTTTGAGGTATGAGGGTGACCTTGGGTTTGGTAACAGCAACAAAAATAGCCAGAATATAAACTCACTGGGATGCCAAAAAGCCACTTCTTTAAAATTATACACACACACGTGTGTGTGTGTATGTATGTATGTATATATATATATATATATATATATATATATATATACATACATACATACACACACGTGTGTGTGTATGTATGTAT
>JABJVR010049283.1:0-59925 GCA_025773905.1 Chitala chitala | reverse complement strand
AGCACAGGGAGAACATGCAAACTCCACGCACACAGACCCAAGGCAGGAATTGAACCCCAGGCCTGGAGGTGCATGGCTACAGTGCTAACCACCGTGCCACCGTGCCGCCCAGATGCAACTATTACAGGACAAATTACCAGTACACTAGTAGTACTAGTCAGGAACAGGTAAATGTTTTCTTTCTTTCAATACTTGAAGATCGATTTCATTTAATGACCTGAAACATAGAATAAAATGCATAGAATAAAACATAGGTGAAGAAGTGTTGAAGGGAGTCTGAGGCTCAGTGACATGGCGGGAGGCTACTCCAGGGTATGCCTACATATCACTTTCTGAATCCGTTTGCTTGGATCCAGCATGGTGTTCAGTGAGCAGGAAATTGAGGTTTTGTTTTTGGAACTTCCAAAATTTTGGTTTTTTTTTTTTTTTATTTTTGTAATATTTTTGCTCTACGGTTGGATGAATCCGTATATGTGGAACCCATGTGTACGGAGGGCCAACGGTGTTTAGAAACCTCAAAACAAGAGGAGAGGAGATGAAAATAATTCCTGTGTGGTCTCATTATCTATTCTCGTTTTCCAATTAGACCTGCTCGACAACTTCAGAGAGAGTCACGCAAACACGCGTTTTTACTGCCTGGCAAGACATCAAGGCCAAACAAATAAGGGCGACAGGTAATGAGGCGCCCACCTCGATCGCCATGACAGCCGTGCTGATGCTAAAGGCAGCGTGAGCTGCCTCCAGGAGACGTCCACCAGGTAGGGAAAGAGCAGACATAAACTCTGCCCAATGCTAAGCGTAGCTTCCCTAACAAGAAACAACAAATTTGCCGCAGTCATTAAGTGTACAAAGCTGTGACATGGAGACCTTTGAACTGATAACATAAGGGAGCGTCGCTGAGCAAACAATTAATGCTAATTTGACTGTGAATGCTTTAAAGTTTGTTCCCTGTATTAAGTTTGTGCGACTTTGGTGTGAACTTGTATTCATATTTTGAAGTAGCAGTAATCATGACAATATGTAATTCTCTTCTTTTTTATTATATTGTTATAAAAACATAATTTAAATGGTGATAAACCACAGTTGCTCTGTTCAGCCAGTCCCTATGGGGCTGTGACCTATGACTTGTGGGTACTGGGCTTTCTGGATGAATAACTTGTGATGAAGGCCCCCAACAGAGATGATAATGGTGACCCTTTACATGAATGGCATCTTGCTCTGCTGGAACACCACCTATGTCTACACTTAATTAACTGATAGCCACCAGCTGTGGAAATATCAGCGGCCATTAGTAACGGAAATGTGAAATCAGATGAATTTGACACCCAGGAAGCAACAGGGTGTTGGTGCAATGGGCAGGACCTCTCAGGGGTGCTTATGGGGTGTCGGTGCTTTGAAGTCAGTGCACTTAGTAATGGCTTATGCCTGCATACCTGACAATTCTAATTGACTGAAACATCACATTACAACACAAACAAAATGCTAAAGTGTACACATACACTAATGAACAAAAATCTGCATAATAACAAGTGGACAAAATCCTGGGAGTGGACAAAATCTTGCCAGATAAACAAAGATTTAAACATAAACGTTATCAATACATTTAAACTTGAAATGTCTGATGTGCACAGTATTGTTTTTTTTTACATTATTACTATATTTAAATTTAAAATTAAGGTTGTACAGTAATATATACTAGAATGGTTTTGTGTGTTATGCACATCATTGTACTTTTATTTTTAAATTATCCCCAAATTTATGCAGTTGAGTCCAAACAGTCCATTAAACTGGCTCTGTTGTGCTGAAATTCTGTTGTTCCGTCCTTGCTTTTCTCTGGGATAATTAGTCGGTGGTATGTAGCAGCAGAGTGGTATGCAAGACAAAACCTCCCAACCAAAGACAGTGGAAGTTCTTCCTCACCTGCAGATGTTTTCTGCATTGTGCGCAGAGCACAGGGGAGCTCACAGATGAGAGGGGGGCTTATATATTGTGCAGTGAGCAAGCTGTCTTGCTGGGCTGCTTTTCTTACCATGAGAACCACAGCAGAGCCATTCATCTAATGGTCAATTACAGAGATGGATCTGATGCACCTGCGCCCAAAGAGCTGCAGGCCTTCTTTGTCTGGAATAAAAGCTGCAAAGAGTGAGTCTGCATATCTAATATATAATGGAATCACTAATAAGCCTTTTCTCAAAGCGGCTTTTGCTAGACTGAAGATTTGATATAGGCCTGTTTGTAACATCACTAATTTTTATTGGGTTTGGAGAAATAATGAGTGTAAAATACCTCCAGTGAAGTCTAGGCCAGTATGTTTTCTACTGGTGGAGACATTTATAGCAAGTAAAATTAAGATGTGACAGATTCCTTTATGCTTGTAAACATATTGTGAGGCAGGCATAGCTCATACGTGTTGTTTTTGCATGTCTGTTTATTGAGTTAATGATTTGCACCAACAGTGTTCATGCTACTGTGGTCAAGCTTGTTAATGAGTTTAATTCTAAACTCCAGTTGCATTGGTGGTTTACTGGGATGCATCTTGCCTGTCTCTTAGGAGCCCTGAATTTGACTCCTGGCCAGTGAAATACTTTGTCCATTTACAGGTAAATGACCTGACTGGCTTGTGGCATCTTCATAAAGGTTAAATCTAGAGGGTGAACTTTATGCAAATCCAGAGCACAACCCCTACAGCAAACTGGCTTTAAATTTGACACAATTTTGGCAGCCATACAGAGATCTAATGAACCCCACCCCTTCAGCTGGGTGAATCAGCAGCATCTCAAAAAAGTTCTGCCAACAGTTTTCATCTCAAATGGTGGGAGGTCATACAAGCTTCTGTTTTCCACATAAGTGTGTCTGCCATGCTACACGTTACTCTCACGCAGTTCTCACAAAAAACCCTGCACACCTGAATTTTGCACAGCTTATAGAATTTTTTTTTTTATTGGCATTAAATTGACACAAAGACTTTTGTAAGGTTTATTCTACCTCAAAGAGATGGAGATGTTCTTTCAGTCTTATTACTGTATATATAATTTATGCATATAGAGAGGGGACAAATTAAAGGAAAAACCAACACAAAGTAACTGTCGACAGACAGTTGTTGCTGACAGTTCAGTTACAGCCTGCATTGACTTTCTCAGCCAGTTAGATCTGCTCTTCTGTTTTTCTTTACATATCACACTAATGCACGAGCATCACAGTATTCGAATGTGTGCTGTCCACCACATTGTCTGACCCTATTTCCTGATTTCATTCCCATAGGTCTTAATGCAAATGTCACTTTAGTCCCCTGTTGCTGCTGAAACAGTAGCCAGTTCAGTTCAGTTCAGTCTTTCTGACTGAAGCTCCTCCCCCCACAATGAACATGAGATCTTTTCCTCTTGCCATCAGGATCCAAAATCTGAACTATCCAGCTATCTGAACTATCCTATCAACTGGGCCTATCCAGTATGTATACATTATACATACCAAAGAGCATGATTGGATGTTTATTGTGAAACTCTACCATGCAGTGCACCTGTGTGGAAGCATCTATATTCGTTATTTCTTCACTCATTTATTTAGGTTTTTCTTTTAGTTTGTCCCCTATGTGTATTATAAAATATAAATCATGTCGGTGTTTCTCTCTACACCTCTGATGAATCAGTGTGGCCAATCTGAATACAAAATCACACGAACAAGATATATCACCTCTCACTGCCAGAAGTGTTGTATTGCTTCTTGCATGATCATTATGTTTTACATATGCTTCTATGCAAGTGCACAGGCCTTTATCCATAGCCTTATATCAGGGATGGGCACTTATGGCCCATAAATTTAACAGGTATGCTGGTTTTCATTCTGTTTTAGCATTCCATGCTACCATTGAACTAATTGATGAAAGAATATGCATGGACGGGTGCCCAGCACTGCTGAGATTTCTCATCCTTGACTTGGATGTAAGACATTTCTCACCTCCAGACACGTCTTATCAGCTAGCTGCTGCATTCTGCAAGGACTACCAGGCCAGCAAGCTTATAGGAGAATTCCAACCAAAAAGAGTATTGCTGAAAATGTGATTTTGCTACGATCAATGCTGGGAAATTTTTCAAGGTTAGAGTTGTGCCTTGTCATTCATTCTTAATTATACAGCAGAAACATATTAAAGCATGTGCCCAGGCTGCAAGGTGAAAACAGCAGGAAGTCTTGTGGTATTACACACGATTGCTCAGAGAGCTCTGTGTGGTGTACTCTTGCCTAAATGTTCCTGCAGGTGTTTCATACCGAGTGTCCTGGGACACTCTGTATGCTAAGCCACTGTACACTGTCAAAGGAGCTGAACTGCTCCTTCCCATAAGGCCTCTGATGATGAAAATCTCCACCAAAACACATAATGATGACTATTTGCAAACATTCTTTAAAGCCTCTGTTGATACTAAACCCAGCTCTATTTGTTCTGGAGACACAGGGTTCTAGATGTAAAGTTATGTATATTTATTTTGCCATTACTGAGTCATAGTCCTCAGGCTTGAATGTTGGTGTCGTGCATATGATTTATTAAGCAATCATTGCATGCCTAATGCCATTTTCAGGAACGATTTCAGAAGATTAGGGATTACCTTTGATGGGAGTATACAAATTCAATATGTAATGCATTTAAATCCGGTCATTTGACCCAAACAGGATATGTTTGCGCATTAACCACTATAATATTTACGAACATTTTAAAAGTTTTTTTTTACTTCTCTATTATGTAGTCCTGAGGTATGGTCTGAAATTTTTGTTCAAACTAAGTGCAGAGAAACCAATCAGGATTCTAATGCCATGCTCACAGTAGGGATGTGGAAATAGAAATTTAATTAGAAGTGTTTAATGCTTCCTTTATAAAGCCTATGGGGTATCATTTCCCCTCCTTCTGAATATTCATTGCTGCCTTTTGGAGTGTGAGAAACAACTAACAGCTATACACTGAATAACAAAGGTGTAACTTTGAACATTCTTTATACGGCACAGATAAGGAAATTACAGATGTGGTCCTTGGTGGTGCCCATCACTACAAGGGGACAACTAGGATTGACAAACATAAAGTCATTAAACAACTTTCCATACAACAGTGAACCTAATGCAGTCTCACGCAAAAGCATTTCAAACAGCACCATATGTGCACATCAGAGCATGCTTGTCAGTGCACCACAAAATACTGGTGGCCTCAAATGGTCTTTCTGCACACATTCTTTAATGTACCAAGGAGGTGTGATATTTTCCATGTTGCTGGCGTAAAGAGTAGCATTTCCACTGGGAAAGAAAAGGTGTGCAATGTGTGAACACCACCCGTATTGTTTAAGTCCATAAAAATGAAAACATATTTTAGCCATGCTTTTAAATAGCTTAAGCATAAACATTGGTGTTCCACCACTTTACTATTCATAGATGGCTTTGCATAAAGTAGTAACAGACTGCACACAAGTATTTTGCAAAAAAGCAATAGCAATCTTATTGAGTATTATAAAGTGCCAGCATAACGTTGTATTTGAAGAATACATATTTCATTCGTATTTAAATAAAGCCAGTAATGCACAAGTCCCGTCTAGATCATTTTGACATTTATAATAAAGCCTATGGCATTAATGTTTAAATGATATGTTTAAATTTTAAAACCTTTCCTGATGGTAATGTACCCACACTGCGATGCTGACCTATACCTGAATGATTCAGTGTGTGTAAATACACACACACAGACATACGCGCACACACACACCGTAGTTGAATGACCTCTGACCTTCATGAGAATGAAAATACTGTAACAGTTCACCTTAATGCATAACTACAGAAACAAAGCTTCGACAAATGGTCAAACATTAACCATTGCCAAAAAACTCGTAAAAGAATGACTCGTACAGTAAAGTGCAGAAATAACATTTCTTGAAGAACACAGTTTTTTTCTTGCGGAATAAAATTAAGAGTCAAACAAAATAAGAAATAAACAAATAAAACCTCAGTCGTGCACCTAAGCACTTGTCTGTCCAAACCAGGAATTTGTGTGAATGGGAGCCCTTTCCTTAAAAGCCCGGTTTGTCAGAACACAGCCCACCTATTAAGTATGCGACAGTCTACAGCCATGCTTCCTGTCACCCCCGGACTGCTACATTAATTCTGGCAGGTGTTAATAGGAGCTTGCGCACAGCTTCAGTAATTCATCCTGTTTATATAATGTATCCTCCTGTGACCATATCTGAGGCTAAACCAGCATATATGCTTGAGATTAATAACCCACAAACAGAGGCTAAAAGGGCACGTATTTGCATATTTTACAAGCCGATCACATACAGCCCACTGCTGTGGCTTGTTTGTTATGTTTTATTTCATTCATCATCCACATCATTTACAGTTTTCAGTTTGTTCTTTGCTCCTGCGTATTATTACATTAATCTCAGTAATTATGCTTACCTATATCAGACAGGCTTATATATTCGCCTCTTACTTGTTTTCCAGGTTACTAGAACTTTATCTACAGATTGGTAATATTACATAGCACCTTTTCAGTTACGGCATACCATAAAACCGTAATAAATGTCTTGCAACATATTAGAATGAGGTGAAATTTTAGATATTATCTAATTTTGACATCTTTAAGGTTGGGTCCAACTGAATTCAGCAGCATCTTAAATTTCTACTGGGTGGCAACGTCTGGAAAGAAATAATAGGTTTTAAAACCACCATATCTAAAGTAGCAAATGGGGAAATACTGCCTCCGTCATAACAAAAAAAAAAAAAAATCTGCCTTGGCAAAGTAGCGTTTAAGCTTCTGTACACACTCTGATGTTTTAAGTACATTATCTTAAGTGTTACTCTCTATATTACGTCATTTAGCAGATGCTTTTATCCAAAGCAACTCATAACATTTCATATGTGTTACAATAAGGTAGGGGTGGATGTCTTACTCAAGGACACACTGGGTGGCTGGGCTGGGATTTGAACTGAAAAGCTTCTGCATCCCAACCTGATGTTCTACTCGTTGAGCCACCAGGTCATATACATGCCATAAGCAGCAGTGTTGGACTGGGGGAACAGTGGAAATGATTACACGGGGCCTAAGTGGGGTCATAATTTAGACCAAAACACACTTTTGTTTAGGACTAACTGGTTACCATTACAATATGAAGCGCAAATGACAGAAACAGGATATACACTAATTCCATTACCTGTCACTCTTCACTTAACATAGTAATGAAGATGTAATTTCTATCATAATGCAGTTGGCAGTGTGGCGTGATGTTGTGTTATGTTAATAACCATATCCAAACAATATCATTTCATTAATATAATTGATAATGTAAAGATCTTAGGTCTTCTTAGGTCATATGTCTACATTGGTCAACAGGCTGTTCTTAGGCAGATATTCTGTTAATGGGATCCAATGACAGTCTAAAAGTACAATGTGCAATTTTCTCTCCACCCTCCAGTCTCTATCTGTCTTTCAACTTGCATCACAAAACAAACTAAAAATGACACAAGAAACGGTTCACGGACATCTACGCCTTTAGCTCTGACAGGCGTTCAGGATGTCTTCTCTGATTCACTGTACCATGAAAAGGTACTCATATCATCTTCAAGTGCTCTCAGGTAGTGAAATGAGCAAG
Source organism: Chitala chitala (assembly GCA_025773905.1). NCBI lineage: Eukaryota > Metazoa > Chordata > Actinopteri > Osteoglossiformes > Notopteridae > Chitala > Chitala chitala. Next base: position 52,306 of record JABJVR010049283.1, on the reverse strand, counting down.
ATCTGAAAGCGCTACAGCGACTGCTAAGAGTATAAATAGGTTGGACACAAGGATGGCAACATTCCACTGAGATGGTGACCAAGGTGTTTAGTTCAGCTGGTTTATCCTCTTGCCCCATGTTCTGTTCTCCCTCCATCCATTACAGCACAATTCAGGAGTGCAAAACTAGTGATTTTGACATGAATCTATCTGCACCATTTTCAAAACATATGGTTTCATTAATATGTGTACTTAATTAAATATGCAGTTTCACGGTTGGACTTCGATGCATGGAAATATATACCCTTTTCTGAGTTGAACCCAAGGCCAGTCACCGAGAAATGTATAATGGACTGGGTTCCATAATCTAAGGGTGGCCGTTAAAAATTCCCTAGTTGAGAAATAAATGACAGATGCACAGGTTCCACTCAGCACTCATGATCGATGACTGGTTGACAGACATCATGTCCTCAGTTTTGAGAGCCAAGGTACAAAGGCTCTGAACTTGAATTAATTTTTTATATGCTTTTCTTGCCATCTTAAGAACCACAGGGATTTCTAAAACAGTTGAAGTGAGAAAGCTTATACAAGACTAATTTACATTTCACAGATGTATCTTTCAGAAATTGCCAAAATTTACTTTTTTCTTAATACTATTGCCCCCAAGAATCCTGCATTGCCCTGCAAAAATATAATGTCCCACTTTGCTGCCTTATGTAAAACTCTACAGCTTCACCACTAAACCTTGAAATAAACCAATTAAACTGTACCTGTATAAAAATTAATTTAATGTAAAGCATTACTTCAGCATAATTCTTTTGCCAATTAAATCTTTGGGTAAACAACTGCCCAGAGTGTATATATGAAATAAAAGAAAATATGAAAAAACATGACATATTTGCAGAAATAACCTGGAAAATTTAATTTGTTTTTGAAAATTTTGTATAGAAAGTTGGAAACAGATTATTGAAACCCCAAGGGGTTTGCTTAATGAATACTTTACAAGAGAACTATATTGAAATGATACAACATGCGAGACATTGTGCCCAATATTATACTACACTTGAAAATTATAATGCATAGGATAGGTCAGGGCTGCTTCACAGTAAGATAACATCTTCACGCTAATTAACACTTTGGCCCATTTTCATTTTCTAGGCTATAATCCATAAACACCACAGCCTCATGCATAAAACTTTGCAGAGTTTTCAGAGGAGATGTCTTAGTGGTCTATTTAGAAAAAAAATGCAAAACTGCTTTTTATGTAATTTTTCTGGTTAGCCTCAGGACTCTTACAAAGTACAGTATATGATGGCTGGTCCAAGCCATTAGTCATCTCAAGATTAGTCTTCTACAACTCACTCCTGGCTGGTCTCCCAGCCTCTGCGACTCGACCTCTCCAGAGGATTCAGAATGCCGCTCCAAGTCTTGTCTTCAGCCTTCCCAAACAGACACTTGTTACTCTACTTCTCTCCCTTCATTGGCATGCAGTTCAGGCTCACATCAAGTACAAGACCCTAATGCTCACTTTCAAGTCCATAAACGGGACTGCTCCAAGCTACCTCCGGTCCAGAAGCAAGTCCAATGCCCCCTCCCACACTGTATGGTTCGCTAACGGCATAAATGTAACTGAGATGGCTGAGTGGTTAAGGTGTTGGACTTGAGCGCCAATGGATGTTTGCCCATGTGGGTTTGAGCCCCACTTCTGGTAAGAGTAAGCTTGATTTTAAAGTGGCCTACTGGGTCAATGTGTAGAAAAATCAAGCTGGGATGTGGAAGTCTCCTGGTTTGAATAAAGAACACTCAGTGCTAGCTCCCCGGGAACTGTTTTGAGGAGTTTGCTGACTGTTCATGTTCCAAAAGCAGCTGAAGACTCATCTCTTCCTTTTTCCAATGTTTAAATGTTGTAACCTTGTGTTATTACTATTTAACTTTGTTTATTTAGACTGTATCTTGCTAAACGAAAGCTTGTGCACTTTTAACTGTAGGACAGCACATACTGTTAGCTGGATTCCCTGACGCTGCCGAATTCATTTTAATACACACGTGTACTTTTACTCAATTGTAAGAAAAAAGCATCTGCTAAATAAATAAAAGTAAATGTATAAAACAATTCATGAAATCTAATGTGTTTAAAAGTGCACATTTGCATGATGTTTAGGTGACACACAATTGCCTCTCAAAATTAACCATAAATGGTTTTTAATATGCCCATATGCACGTTTTCAATATGCACAATGTATCCCAAAACGAAGTGTGTGTGTGTATCTCAACTGCTCTTTGTTCCTCTGGATTGTCTGTATTGAGAAAATATATATATATATGTATGTGTAGAGTGTATACTTCACATACATATATATTTTTTCTCAATGTGGACAATCCAGAGCAACAAAGAGCAGTTGAGTAAAAAAAAAATGGCATGCTCTTAGAGAGAAAGTAAAAAAATATATAAATAAAGACTAGCAGTATAAAGGTAGAATTGGTGTCACTGATGTGCTTGAGGTCAGGGTCACTTTGCAGAGGCGAGCCTTTGTTTGGGAAGACATTGAGCGGTATTGCACAAGCCATCACAATGTGGAAAAGATTTGTGAAGCTGCGCGGCGCTGTACCACCGGACGAGCATGAAAAGCAAGAGAAAGCTTTCCTTGTCCCGGTGATTTTGTTCTTTTCTGTGTCGCTGTAGGTGTGCGGCAGTGCCTTTCATTACATCGCCTCTCCTGTACTGTTTGAGGGGCTTGTGACTGGTGTCAGCAGCAAGGTTCTGAGGTGTACCCACTGTCACCCAGGATCTGAATGAATAAGATATCATATACGGTTACCTAAGTAGTCTGCAGATGAAATCGCATCACCTGTTTCTGCATTCTTTCTCACGGAGAAGCCAACAACCACGCACAGCATACGTTTATAGGTACCTTCCCTCCTGCTGCATAAATGTTACTCTCTGATTTGAGTACTTAACCCCTATTCTTATATGTACACCGCTATCGATGCAAGTGAATTAACTGAAATGCAGAGTTCTTCTTAAATTAGTTTAACACAGGAATTTCAAAAAAAAAAACACCCAGCGCTTGTGAAGGTGTGAGTACAAAGTTTGCATGACAGTTTGTATACTTGCTTTGCATTTAAAATTCAGTGTAAATCAGAATAGCGTACACACTTTTCCTAGCCTGTTCTGTGCACTAGGGAACACATTTTCCTAATTTATGTAGGAATTTGAAAACAGTGTGCAGTTTTGACATTTTTAAACAGTACTTTACATAGACTGATAATAAAGTGTATTTACCTAGTATTTAATTAATTTGTTGTTAAGGGAATTCGGATTAAGGAACTTTTTCCAGGATATGATAGTAGTGACTTTTAGGAATTACATTAGTAAAATGTAGAAAATACATGTTTAGCCACTCTGCTTACTATATTCACCAGGGGTGAATAATTATTTTTATTCTTGTTAGCTAGGTCTGCTTTTAACCTACCTAGTATATGTTCTTGAATATAGTTTTTACATAATTTAAAAGCGACAGATAATAAGCAGTACTTTTGTGACTGTCCATCCTTAATGGTGGAAACTGCTATAAACATTCCAGAAACCCAGGAAAACAGGCATGTATGTTATCAATCAGTTTCAGTAGTGTGATTTAATGTTTTTTTTTTTTCATTTAAATTCCAAACAAAATTATAGTTAACACTGGATATTTAGAGAACGCCGCCTGTCAAATATCCTTTCAGAAAGTGCAGTCTGGCACTCACTATGTCCACTACATCTTGGGTCGACCTCTTCCTTTTGCAGTGTTATAACCATCGCAGAAACCCACACAATCGCATTCAAACTTCTGCAGTCAACAAGAGGAGGTGAGAGTGACTTTGAAAGACATTTTCAATGTGGGGATCAAGACTGCATTCTGCGGGGTCAGCCGTATAGCAGTGTGGTCCTCACAGACCAATTAGGGCGTTGTTGTTTCTTTCAGTGCTCCTGGGGCCTTCTGACCTACCACCAGCCTGCTGAGTGAAAACTGAGAGCCAGAAGGTTGTGAATGCTGGCAGCATAGCAAATATTTCTAGTAAACAACTACATCCATCCACTATCCAAGCATTTATGTTTTGTAGGGTAGTGCTTGGCCTGGAGCCTATCCCAGACAGCTTAGGGAGAAAGGCAGGGGACACCCTGGACAGGGTGCCAACCCACTGGAGTCAAGTCTAACTATTGGCACACACACCTACACACTAAAAGCAATTTTCCTATCCGCCTGACCTGCTTGTCTTTGGGCTGTGTGATCACACTGAACAACAAAGAAGAAATGCATGTGTGCACAAGGAGAACATGTGAACGCCGCAGACGTAAAGTCGATAGCTAGACTTAAAAACCCTGTAGGTGTGAAGTTACAGTGCTAGTCACTGGACTGCCATGCCACCACTAAATGGATACATACATGTATAAATATGCAAATAAACAGGAGTTACCAAACAACCTCAGTTCTGTTACCTATATTTCCCACTATAAAGATTAATTATTGCTGGTAAACTGACTGGATTACCTTTTTTTCTATATTTAGAAGACCAGAGGTCTGACAGTAAATTTTGTCCTCACTATGTTATGCCAATACTTGTTTAAAAGACTTTTCTTAAATTAAAAAGACCAAGAAAGTCTGTTTTAACCTTGAATCTTCTTTCTTTTAATTGCACATATAGTTGTTAACACTTTTGCAGTTTTTTTTAATAATCTTAGACTTGTAGGTGACTCCTGTCGCGTTCCTTTGGCAAGTCTTTTAATGCTGCTGTTAATGTTGTATCAGTTTCTCACAATGCATTTGTAACCATTCTTAATGTTATTTATTTCAGAGCACTTATCAAGCCTGATGGTAAGATTTTGAGCTTTCCTTTCTGACAACTAGTTTGACAGGTTTGTAGTAGAAACATTTTTTACATGTATTGGAGTAGAAAATTCCAAGCGAGTTGAGAGTTAAATGGGTCTATGCTACTTTCAACAGAAATCGAGATTCATGCATAAAATCAATCTAAGAATTAACAACTTCTGTGTCCCATAGCCACTGGTCAGTAAACAACAGCAGAAAATTCCAGAAAACCAAAGCTCTTTGTATTAATCTCCACTTCTTAAAACCTTCAAATTTTTTTCTCCATTTAAAAAATGTGGATGTAGACCCAGTTAATTCTCAGTGATTTTTGAAAAATTGTGTTGAAGTTTCCTGTTACATCAAAATATCCATCCATCCACTTACTCCTGGTGAGGGTCACGAGGAAGCCTGGAGCCCATCCCAGAGCACAGGACACCAACCCACCACAGGGCACACACACACACACACCAATCAACCTAACCCACATGTTGTTGGACTGGACTGGAGACTGGAGCACCCAGAGAAAAGCCACCAAGCACAGGGAGAACATACCAACTCCACACACACAGACTCAAGGCGGAAATTGAACCCCAGACCCGGTGGTGCGCGGCAACAGTGCTAACCACCACGCCAATACATTACCTCATTATAAAGGGGCATAAAAGCATTCTTGTTTGTGTCCGTATTTATAGTTTTGTTTGCATCTGACCTCTTTTTTACACCTAGTTGTCTTTCAGGGAAAAAGAGCACTTCATACAAAGTTGGCATCTGACAGACTATTCATCATAAAGAAAAACCTTCCTTTGTTACTTTAGCCTAGAGTTGCACAATATGATGCAGCTAGTTGATGGATTTGTGTGACACATACCAAATATGTCTGACCTGATATTCCTTCATACCTGGGCCTTTGTCTGAGCGATCCCATCACTATTATAGCATTCCAATGCCATCCTTCACCTCGGCTTTGCGTGGATGCATTAAATCGGAATCTCACCATGCAGGCTTCTCTGGGTCGAGACCCTGGGTGATGGTGTACAAGGGGTACTCCTGTTGTGTCTGGGAACTAAATAGAGATGTTGAGATTTTGTCAGGATCAGCAGGGTGCCCGCTTCTCTAACTGTGGTTTGACTCCTGAACGCCGACCCTTGGGCTGAATGCTTTGATTACTGAAGACACAGTTTCTGAATGTGTCCTGAGTGGGAGTCACCTCAGCAACCAGGAAATGTAGCGAACTTTAAAAAGTTGCTTCTGACTGTTAAATAAATTGATCTGAGATTGGCTGTGTGGAAAATAATTTTAGACTAAGCTGTATGTCTGTAGACCCAGCTTTCTTTCAGCCTCACATTTTCAGTGTTCTATGTGGAAAATTTGCTTAGGGTACGTGTTTTCTCAGAGGTATAGCCTAGTTATCTTGAGCTTGCAGTGAGAATTTTATTTTAGCCATTTTCCATCTTTTAAGTTTAATTTTACTATGCATCTTCCTGATGTTATAATTACTTGACAACTTCTAATTGTTTATGATGTAGATTTTTGTCTGCTTAAGTTTTTAATAATTATAATTCCTTTTTTCTTAATACAGCCAGAGAACAGCAAATGCTAACATCCATTGTTTTGTTGCTATGGAGACTAGCCCTTATGAAGAGGAACTTGACCCAGAGTGGCCTTTATTTGCTGTAACTCCCCCACCCCCCATATATTTTATTAAATTTTTTGTATTTACTTATAATTACATGTTGGATATGAATATTATACTAAACATAAAAGGTGTTGTAACTTGTCTGTACTTCAGAGAGGGTTTAGGGTTTGCACCTGACCATTATTAATTTATTTTTCTTTAACTCCTACTACTGGTGGGCAGATTGATACAAAATCAGCTAAAACAGATGAACACTGCTTAGACTGAGACTGCCGCCTCCATGTTGTCACGCACATAGTGTTCTTCTGCACTTGAGCTGGAATTCAGTGCAAGGACCACCACAGATGTGGTGAACATGCATAAATACTCAGTCAAGACCTTACCGTTATAACCTATATGGTACTAGGTATTGTTTGGTGTTATTTACACCTACAGATTCTAATATAACACGTGACATGTGAAGAAAAAGCATCTCATGGCAGTAATACAGCCAGTCTTTTTAAATGTCTCAGAAGCATCCACCCAAACCTCCACACCAAAGTGAAGCAAAGGAGAGACACAAGTCAAACAGGCGTACAACTTCTCACCCAAAGATGGAAAAAAGACACTCCTCATTCTGAGACGCAGGTAGCAGGACAAAACATAACTGTCCTTCTTGTGTTATATGTTCTGTAAGTTGTGAGTTCTACATTTCCATGTATTACGCAGGAACATTTGTGGTACAGAGTCCAAAGTACTACGTAATTGGTTTGAGTAATATCCTTTTATTTTTCTGATAATTTTTAAATACTCATAGTACTAGGTACGGTATTATTGTGTACTATAAGCTGCAAAAGTCCTGGGTATTGGTTTTCCGTTATAATATTACAATACGAAAACAGATGAAACACAAGGCATGATTTATGAATTTACTGACGTAGAAAAGTATCTTATAATTTGGTAATTATTTTAAGTAACAACAGAGTAAATACAAACATGGTGTATCTCCCACACTACCTACTATTCAATCATGATTCTTTCTTAAGGTTACATTTCAGTCCTCTGTTAGCTGATGGTGTTTCATTAATTAGTTCTGAAAGCTATGCGACGCAAAATAGTTCAGAAAGTCAATACCTGGCAGAATGTTGTTTTACTTTATTGAACTGATCTAATACTTGTTACATCTAATGATCTAAAGAAACATGATGCACTAGCCATTCACTACTGAGAATAGTCCATATTCAGTAAAGTCAGTGGGCATTGAGATGAAAAGGCTGAAATTGTTTACTTTAAGATGTGCTGTTTATATCCCCTGTGCTCTGCAGAAGAGCTATTTACATTCCACTTAGTGATATAAAGAATAGCTCTACAGTTATTTTAGCAACAACTTTGCATTAAACTATCTGATTGTATCCATGCCCTGGCCACAAACCACCTGTGTCTGCCCGTATCCTGTAGGTTTTAAGCTGTGCCAGCAAGTTTGCATACATTGCCTTACACAAATTCTTTTAGATGAATAGTTAATGGATACTGTTTTTTTTCCAGAATACTGTTATATTTAATATTTTATTAACTTTTTTGCTTTTAATTATAATTAAGCAACATTACAGAAGAGGGAACACTGTTGTACTGTATATCAGCACAGTTTTGATGCAGTTGTAGGCATGAGACTTCTGTGGCCTCCTCAGCAGTTTAGAACTGACTGACATTTTGTGTGACACTGCAATTCTACTGCTAGCCTATAGGGGCCAATAAAGTATCCTAAATGACATAAGAGGACCTACTGACATAAAGAATGTAATTTTATTTTTATTTTTTTCCTCTCTCTCAGAAAGAGGCCATATTTTCTTAGGTACAATTTTCCTGTTTATGCAGCAAGTGTACCCCAAGGGTTTTGTTGTTGTGTATATTTAGCTATGCCACAAACGGTTTTGTTTGCTAAGATCTGTGTGAGCTCCAGTAAATGAGGTTGTTTAAACTGTGAATCTGCGTGGTTTTTAACATCCACTTGGATGCCCCCTCCCTCTGTACTGTTCGCTATTGTGCACTGACTACAAGGAGTAACAGCTGCAGCGTTGCAGCATAATTCTCACATCCTCAGCGTTGCATGAGCGTTTAACAAATTCTGGTGCCAACCTCGGGAAATTAAATTGAAATATGAGGCTCCAAATTTGTTTGCGTGTGCATACTTCCCACTGATGCAATAATTATGTTTTAGTGTAATGTAATCACCGTTCAGCAGAGTACGTTAAGAGGCCACACTGTAGAGAACAGGTGCGTCTGCTCCGACGGCAGGATGACACAACATGAGGATTCCTGTCTCCCCGACTGTGGCACATCATGGGAGGACTCTGACGCCAGTCAACAAAAACATGCATGCATGATCTCCTAGATAAATATTGCTAAAACAGTTTTAAACTAAACATTTATTACCAATTTAAACTGAAGATTTTGTTTTTACAAAACAAATGCACACTCGTGTTGCAATAACTAAAACCCTTTACAAAAAAAAAAAAAAACTAAATGTGTTGCAAAAACTAAAACCCTTTACATTTACCATTCATGTGTTTTTGTAGATTTTCTTTTGTATTTTAAAGGCATTTACTGCTTCACTTGTTGACACTCAATGGGTAGATTATCAGGCTGGGATTCAGAGGTGCCCCAGTTTGAACCCAGCACAGCCATGTGTGTCCTTGGGCAAGACACTGAGTGCTACCTCCCTGGGTGCCGCATGAGGCTGGCTGCCCCCTGCTTCCCTAAGGGGAGGGGTTAAATGCAAAGAATAAATTTCCCCATTGTGGGACTAATAAGGGATTATTAAAATAAAAATTACCCATAAATCAGAAAAGATATTAGTAAACACTTGGGCAAAACTGTATGTGTCTTATGTATGAGCTTCAAGTATGATGCTGTGACATGACTTTACATACAGAAAATTATTATTTGTTAGTGATTTTTCAAAAAAAAATTTATTTTATTTATAAATGAGTTCACTTCAAAAGGTCTTAATATATTTTTCCCCCTGCACACGATGAGATACGACTTCTGAATTTATTGATGTAAAAATAGAAAATGCCAAAGAAATAAACCTAAGAGACAACATTAAAAAAGAACCACAGTTTTTCTTTCCCTGTGAAGGCAAGCTTGTATGAAGTATGGTAAATTGCCAGTGACGTGATTTTGATAGCCTGTCTAAGCAGTTCACGGTGGTCTGGGTAACTGTTAGGTTTGAGCGCCTTTGTGAAAGTGTTCCTTCTGTATCTCAAGCGTCCTTCAAAGAATAAAACAAAAGTTTTTAAAAATCATGAGAAATTATAAATATCTGTATTGTCAGTTGTCACCTGAAAATGCAAATTAAATGAGAGTTCAAGTAAGTTATAAGCTGCCTTTTCTCATTTATAGAGTATGTGACAGTTGGTTTAAAGCCGAGTCTTTATCAAGCTAAACTGGGAGTGACCCATTATTTTTAATATCTGAAATGTTATACTCTAACACCATGCACTTACTTTAGCTATAGGATCATATTAATTTGGGGTAAGATTGTTTCTTTCCCCTCTGCCCGGGGGTATGAAAACTGTTAAAAGGAAAGGCCTTCCTTCACTAAGAATAGAATCCAAAGATGTTTACTGAAGTCTAACACATGCTTGAATTCCACCCAGAGTGCAACTTGCAGCGCTTTTTATTATCTTCATTGCACTTTGTGCATCAGATTAATGCCTCCATCTGCACTGTGTTTATTAGGGTCAGGCTGCCGGAACCAACGAGATTAGGTGTGGGGATCTTCATTCCACCCATCTGATTAGGAGTTCACCATTCAGGTGTCGCTCCCCTACATTTGTCTCTGTCAGATGCGTAGCCTGGATCAGCCAGCAGTTTAAACCCAGGTGGGAGAAACATTTCAGTCGCAATTCAATTTTGTTCCCTTTTTCTCCCCCCGCCCTCCAGGTTTCCCTTTGAAGTTATTGTCTCTGTGAAGGCCCTCTGCACGAGAAGCAAATAAGGTCTTTTGCTGTCTGTGAGGTGGCACAGGCAGGAGTCCCCTGTGACTGGGGGAAAGTGGATTAAAAACAGGCATGGAGCGGTGTGCTGTTTTAGCACCTCAATGCCGAGTTTTAAAAGGAAGCACGGTGTGATGTTTTGTTGACACAGTATAAGTGCATTTTGGTATTTTTATTATTCAGATGTTTGGGCCTTTTCAGACATGCAGCACACAAGGGGAGCTGGACACACACAGTTTGACTGTGCCTATGAAGTGATAATGCCTTCTTCAGCGAGGTCAAGTAAGAGGGATGGTCACTGATGTTGTCATTCCAGTTAGATACAAACCAAAATGTGCTTCAGCCGTCCCATATAATATTTGGTATCTGACCTTTCTAGCTTGTTAAATATTTGGTGAATAGGGCTTATAATGTTTCTCTTTAATAATTTTGCAAATTTTAGAAAAACATTTTAAGAGACTACAAATTCTGCACCTAAACACTTTCCCTTGACCTGTGGTATATGTAAATACCTTATTCTCAGAACCCATAGATCTTGTTTCCTATACTTTAGAAAAAAAGCTATCTTTATGACATGCATGTTGACCTTTGCACAGTCAAACAGTTCAGCCTGTTTTCCATCAGCACTCCAGTTCAACTTTTGCAAAGCAACAAAAATGGAATCCAGCAAGACCTTCTGCACATAGCTAGCAGGCAAGAAATGTAAAACACTTTTACTGCTTCAAGCCACATTGTGTAGATCTTTATTATACATCTGCTGCCTTTCTACGTTTTATGTATTATACATTCACATATTCACGTACTACAATCACACACTTTGTGTATCATACACATTTGTTTTAAACAGGATAAAACGGATTGTCAATATCAATATTTGTTGACATAAATGGTTTCAAAGTTGGGAAAAAAAACTTTAAGCCGTAACTAAGCAATGAAAAGTAAATGATGTGTGGATGACTTATTTCAGTAATGTGGAAAATAAGTCCTGGTGGCTACACACAATTCAGGTAACCACATATTCTACTTCCATATAGGTTACACACTTTACTCATAACTGATTAGCCAGAGTCTTGAATCAACCTTGCAGTTATAACACACAATTAGAAAGGTTATTATTTTTACACTGTTCACACAAGTACATGTATAACAAAAAGATTTTAAAACCTTTCATAAAAACAATAAAGCCATAATACTGTTACCATAAAAGATTGATTTGAACCCTGTTTCTAGTAGCATGGAAAAAAATATATAAATACATACATACATAAACAACATATCTGACCATAACTATACCACATATTATAGTTCCAGCACACCAAATGAAGGCAGAGATTTCTGTATCTAAATCCATATTTTTACATAAAAAGGTGTACACAGCACTTGGGAAACAGGACCCGGGTTGTGTGTGGGACCAGGTTCTGGGGAACACTGTGATGAATGTGTTTATTCTCCTTCTCAGTACCACAGTGCAACAGGGGAGAAGGAGCCTGACCCATTTAGACGTGAAGGCAATGCATAGATCATATAAGAGAGGGAGAACGTTTCTCACACCATCCGAGGCACGTTAAATCCTCGCCATAAGAGCTAAAACGTACAATGCTGCTGTCTCTTTTTCACTTTCATTAGAATTTTTTTCTCAAAATAAAGCATGTCAAAGTAGTCCTTGCACTCATAAGTGAGCCGAGCAATAAAGTTACTACTAAGCACCCCTCATCCCACTCCCACCACCAATGAATCTCTTCTTATATTCTTATACATTTTTAAATCTGCTCATTTCGCCATTTTCCTGGTAAAGGAAATACGAATTGTTAGGACTTACCAATGTTGTATAATGGATCTATCAATGGACACAGAATTATTGTTGCCAATTACATAAATGTTACTAATTGTGTCTCTTGTAGTATTGCTAATTTTTACTGGACAAATGACGAAGAACAGGGCTGAATGGTTTAGTCCACACCTGTAATTGGTGTGGTTTGTGGTCTTAAATGGTCATAGTCCACATGTAGGTGGAGAAACCTGCAGTAGTATGCTGTGTCAATGGTAGCTTTAGTGATGGATGTGTCTTTATATCTCTGTTGGTGAATGTTTTTGGTGCTGCCAGAAAACAGTGTTATAAAGGAGGGTGGACAAAGGAACATCACGGCAGGCTATATCTTAAGTTTAACACATCTGAACAGGTGTGCAAAAGCCTGTGAATTTACTGCCAGTAATGTATTTTTTTCCCAAGAGCCTCTAAAGAGTCACATTAAAACATGCATATACAGTAGTGTATAGCAGTACCAATGCAGTCATTACACCTGATTCTCAATTTAAGCACTATGTGTTCAAAGCACTTAGTAAATTATATTGTGTCAACAGGCTTAAATTACATCATCTTGCAAAATCAGTGTCAAAAATTGTTTATTAGACAGTGAGCCTTTGGCTTAATGCTGGGATGCATCCCTTATCTCTTTGATCCCAGTTTATATGATAAAGATCTGATTCCAGCAGAGGGTGACTAATACAGTGTACGGTGTTGAAAACATAACACAACGCATCGCACTAGGAACTCCAAAAAGACTTGTATCAGTTTGCAGCAAAAACCATTTATAAGTGTACTTCTGAATTAAAACTGACAAAAATATTATTATTGATTGGTACAAAATGTTGCCTTATTATTGTAAAGGTGTATTTTTGCACTCCCAGCCACACAGTCATTGGAACAAGATGAACATACTTGTCTGATTCCTTCATTTTTTTCAGTTGTCTAGTTTTATCAAGAAAGTATTTCACTTTATTAAACTCTGGATTGGGTAGCTCCATATTATCTTATAAAACAGTCACCTCCTCTTGTAATTTTTCTGTAAATTACCAGACCCTATCAGTATCAACACTACAGTCCACCTGTTCCCTAACTAAATTTCACTTTGTACCTGGTGTACCTTCTGGGTATGGCAGCTCAACCAAAAGGAAAGATAGACTTCTAGAACAGAAGTTTGTCTTCTAATTTTTTTTTCTTTTAAACAGTTTTTACCTGAAGCAGTTTTTTTGACAACTTATCTCTTTTAAACAAAAATCCCGTACTCTTAACCAGCCAGGTACTTTGTGTTAATTCAAGCATTACACAATATTATATTTAACTTAATTTTTGTGAGTAGGGTGCACAAGGGGAATAAAAAAAAAAAACTTTTTGAAACTTCTCTCAAATGTTTCTGAAACAAAAAGTAAATATTGAAATTCAAAAGAAAAAGTTAACAGACACGAGTCTTTATTACCTCAAGTTTACATTCGTTAACCCAACAGAATGTCAAACGACATGTATAACAAAATGACACATTGCAGTTTGCCATTTGGTTCAACGCTGGCTTAGATATCGCTTACACTCAATGATACACTTGCGTAACATAAAATACGTGAATTTAATTGTTAGATGCTCTGCAATGTGTTGTGTGAGTGAAACGTTAATAGTCATAAGAGATCCCAACAACATGGTAAACACAAGCAAAGAATTTTAAAATCTCTGATGCACGTTACGTGTTCTCTCAGGGTAAAGACAGAAAAGGGTAAGAGGCCTGTCTCAAGGTAAATATGCACTTTTGCCGTAAGGAAGACCAAATAATTTATGTGAATTGTTTCATACAGTTTCCTTGGTTTTTCCCCAAAAATATTTTGGAGTTTTGAAGGTTTTATAAAGGTAGCACATATTACAGAACCAAAGCTTTACCTATGGTGTTGATGTGAGCTAGCTATGCATATGAACGTCATTAAGCAAATTAAACATTAAACGTGTTGTCAGGAGTCTTTTCCGAAAGGAGCTGAAGGGAGTCTACATTTTGAATAGTGTAATTTTACACGATGACTGCTAACTTAATGTTTACAAACAGGAAAAAAAATGTTCTAAGAAATTTAACAGCATGCTGACTGACAAGCCAATATATCAGTTAACTAAAATAATGCTGCTCCCCAGTTGGAACCTGTTGCTTGGAGTAACTGGAAGGAGTGTGTGTTTGCGAAAAGATGTGTGCGTTTGTGAAAGGATTTGCCGGAGAGAAATGTATGATGAATGTGCATATCTAAGTTACTTCACAGGTGCACGGTAAAAGGTTTGACTCATCGGTATAAAAATAAATAGCGCCCGCACAATGGTAGCAGTGCTCCCAAGCGTTATTTAACTGTGACGGACGAAAACAACATTTCGACCAAACAAGTCTTCACCAGGTGTGTGAAGAGTCGATGGCACAGAAAACTTTCTCGAAAGGAGAGTGAACACGAGCCTGTTGTCTGCCCAGAGCAACACTACCAGAATATAGCTACACAACACTGCTCAGAAAGGTGCGTAATTAGACCATGCAAATGAGGATGTGTGTTTTCTCAAATTTGTCTCAGTTTATTTTTATTTTCGAAAAAAACATTGTAGAGTTAGTTTGTTTAAATACTTTTTAGATTTATTTTATTTTATTTATTTATTTGTGTCCTGTCTGTGTACTGGTTGCAATTGTATTTATGCCAGATGTTCTTACAGTATAACAACAGTGGTGGTAATGACAAATAAATGATAACACTTGAAATCTAGCGGAATTCATAACTCTGTTAGTGTTTAATATGTTTAACCTGCCTTTACAACAAAATTAAAAGGTAGTAACATCAATGTTTTGAAATCTGGTAGCTCTATCAAAGATAATTAAAAGAATGGTTAAAGGCAGCAGCCAAAATCTGACTATAAACATTTTACGGTGATGATTATAACATGTTTACAAAACTTGCTGGAATGTGATTCACTGTCTTCAGCACATACAAATTGGTGTTATTTAATAATTTTAATAGTACAAATCCTGTCTGACTAATTTTAATGGAAGCCATTAATATATTTTACAGTTTCCCATAAGGATCATGTGAGTACCTACCAATTTACTTTTAAGAGTATGGCTTTTAGGCAGACTACCCAGACCTGTCATTTAAAATATGACACAAATCATCTCACGCTTCTGCCTGGCTCTAGTAAGCCTAACTGTTCAAACTGTAACTGTTTAATTGTCGAATAATAATATACAGATGTTATACCACAATTTTAATTCTCTCCCTGAACAAACAGCATCTGTTCCAAGCTGTACAATGTTCATTTTTGATGTAACTCACTGAGCAAAAATGAAACCAAACACGTTTGCTTTACACATCCTCAACTGCATGTGTTCCACCATGTGCTCAACATTACCCTGGTGTTTATTGTTATTTTTCTGTGCTCTGATTTATAACTTCAGAAGTTATTTTAGGAGTTGTGAAAGACAGGCTGTGCGGGTCTTAGTGCCAGCCCCGTGCAAGCATGCGGAAGGACAGGCAATTAATTGCTCATGCCGTGACACACCACAACATTTCCACCCTGAATACAAGCCATTATTAGAGAGAGCGAGTTCTGTGCTGTGATCTTCGGCGGACAGAGCACTCAGTCCTCAGCTTTTCAGTGTCATAGCTAATAATCGCCCTTCTGTAATGTCACTCTCAGGAGGCGTGCCTGACCAGTCTAAAAGCCCTGCAAATTAGAAACAATAATCTGTTACTAGGCAACAGGATTTTTTTTTTTTTTTTTTGGGAAGATTTTATCTATTTGAATCTTGTCCGTGGAATTACCAGATGATGCTGATTGAGACTAGATGATGGTACTTTAGCTGTAAAGTGACTGCAACAACGAGGCACTCTTCTCCTCTCAGAGCTACAATATCCATGAAATACTGCCGATCTGAAATAAAACTACTGCACTGTTATTACTCCATATACACCACACTGCAAAAATGGCATTTTATGACATGGTAATGGCGTACTGGATAGTCCTTATGGTATTTTCATTTAGCAAGGCCATGACATACTCATGCAGTGTGATCTGTTTCATTACATTTCTTTTCTACATGTATCATACATATCAAGGTTTTGCACAAATTCAGCATGAATCTAATTCAGTAATTTTGTCCATTTCCTTTTACTTATGAAAACCTCTTTCAGAACGACCTGTGAATTACAGGCTACGGTTAATAGCAATGCAGTACTTATCCAACGCTACATTAACCTAACATACCATATCTGTCATTTCAGTTTAGGTACGTGGTCTTTGTATTCAGATTTTAAAATGCATAATGATTTTATACAATGACATTACCAAGTCATCTGTATTTAACTATGGAAATAATTGGCTGACATTTGGGAAACAACATTTTGCCTAACATTGAACAACCTGAGTTTGATCTGTTTGCTTGAATTTGCCCCTCATTATTGACAAATGTAGAAGGTACATTTTCCAGAATGACTCATTATGATGATAATGATAACCTCTGGAGCTGAAGCTGAGGCTTGGTTGATTAACTGGTGAACCCTATTTAGTTCATGGAGAATATGCCAGAAACAGGCTTCCGATTCCGAACAGGGCTGGCTCTGTGTCCTTCCTCCTGCTACTACATATTAAAGGCTGATGTCTGTCAGTCGGCTGAGGTTAATGTATGCGTTTTTACAGTGAGAGAGAATGAAATACAATAACAATAATAGTCTATAACAGTAAAGGCCTTTTGTGGAGTTAAGGCTAAAGTATAATTTGTTGGACTCAGCCAGGATTTAGGCCACATGGCCTGTTGAAATGCATTTGTCCATATAAAACTGAACCAGACTTTTTTCACACAAATTTATTATATCATTAAGGGAAAGGCAAACAGGTTCTATGGCGAAGTATGTGGGACACATATGAGGAATTTGTTGTCTGCACTTAACCCAACCCCTGGGGGGAGCAGTGGGCAGCCATTTTCACTACCTGGGGAGCTAGCACAGAGTGTCTTGCTCAAGGACACACCTGGTGACTCGGCTGGGATTCAAACTGGGAGACTTCCATACCCCAGCCAGACACCCTACCCACAAAGCCACCAGAGAAAGAAACTGATCAATACATTTCTTTAAATAGGCCTATGTGCCAGTGTCACAACACAAGGCAAACATTTTTCAGAATTTTGTTTAGCAACAGCACTGTATATTTTCATCATTATGATTAACTTAATTTTCAATGAAGTTGCAGTGACTATTTGATTCATCAAAAAGATGAGTTGAGGGATTCTGAAATAATTAGCTTACTGTATTTTAACAATTAAATCCTGTATTGCAGCAGTCCAAAGAAGTATTATGGTAATTAAATTCCCATTTATTTCAATTTACTGGAAACTGTGTACTCAAAATTTAAAATAATCATTGATTATTATTATTATTATTATTATTATTATTATAATACTGTTACAAGCTACTGTTTTTACCTAATACGGTTTTTAAAGTAGGTATGCTTTATAATTAAAATTAGATTTAGATAACTTTTATACAAGTGCTCTTTGTCACAGCTTTGCTAGAAAGTTCTAGAAGGGCACTGGGGTCACACCAAAGTGTTCCTCAAAACCTTCTCTGCCTCTTTGCCCAGATTCTTTACAGACACAGTTTTCACTGTGTCCCAACCTCATTGTCAAATGAATAATGTTCTCCAACCCTTCCGTTACACTGTTCCTTCAGGACAAACTTTTCATCCCTTAACGCAGGCCCAGTGGTCAATGGTTCATTCTGTAACGGCCCCTAGACAGTGCCAAACGCTGCTTACCCAAGCTGCTCTCCAGACAGCACTGCTGTTGAGTATTACCAATGACTGCCAGGCGTGATGGGAATTTCACTTAGTCAGTGAGCTGACCTCAGAGAGAGGAAAAACTATGAAAACACAGATAATCTCAAACACAACTTTTCCTATACTCCCTGAGTTAGAAAAGTCAAAGTAGAATAACTTCACATGACTCTTTTTAACAAAGATTAAAATGGTTATCTAAAATGTAAAAAAAAATAATACAAAACTGGCTTGGCATGTATGTTAAAGAGAGGTTTGTTTAAAAAACAAAACACTGAAAATGATTGAATATTATAAATGCAAGCCTTCCACTGACATAAATCAATATTTAATTAATCCGCACGGACCTCTGGATCCAAAGCACATGTATTTTGGGAAATTTATTTTCCTTCATCTCCCTACGCCAGACTTCATATTAAACACTATATTAAGTCGGGTTATCATGCGTGTGTTCTAACTTAAGCTTTAACCCATGGGGTACTACGTCTGTAATAACCTAGTATGGTAAGTAGACTCTTAACCATTTAAATAAACCAGATGGCAGTTTTTCATCCACAGATTACATCATGAGTGTTTTTTGCTTTTGGAGACCGACATATTTAACTGTGGGCATGTTACCAGACAAACAAATTGAGAAGGATTTAAATATTTAAACTCTTTCTTAAATTTATGCCCTAATTTATTACAACACCATGTATGAGATGGCCCTTCTCAAGCCCCCGTTTCCCAGGTAATGCAGCTCTTTATCATCCGTGAGGGTTATAAAGCCGTTGCAGAGCGGTTATTCTAATGATGTCCTTGAAATAATCATCTAGTCTTTAACAGGGACTCAGCGTTTCCCCATGTCACTAAACTAGCAAAAATGTACAAGCTTTAACAGTTTTATTGACTCTCGCGTTCACAGAATTGCACCTACATCCCTGTGTTTCACAGACCTACCGAGGTGAAGGATGGAATATGAACAGCAGAATTACAACAACTTCTTTATACTTTGAGGATTTCTTAGGAGCTACATGAAATGTTATGAGACAGGAAAGAGAGGTATTAATTACCTCTGTGCATTATGCACCCATGGAAAATCTGTCCTTATTTGGTCTTGAATTAGCAAATTAATTATAAACCTGCACACAGGTGGTTCATCAGCAAACTCAAGAGATGTGAGTTTTTCTTCTGGAGCAGCACTTTATCATCCAGGGTGACGGAGTACGCCGAGTTGCCACCAAGGGGAAACAGAGCAGAATATTAGCCAGACTGGATATTCTACTAATTATTTTTACCCTAAGAAGGGTACCAGCATAAGAAAAATGCCAGCAATAGTATTCGATGGGGGAGGGAAAAAAAAATTCAAAGAAAGCACACCACAAGGTCACATTGGCAACGCAAATGGTTTTAGAAAAAGGGAGCAAAAGTCAATGAAGTATCACTTCCAAAATTCAATACTCTTGCAAGGTTTCGACAGAGATGGTTTATTCTCCAGAGAACAGAGAGCTTGATTTTGAGGAGGTAATAAAAAAAAAAAAAAAAAAAAAAAAAAAAAAAAAAGTATTAAAACCTGTCTGATGGGAGCTGAGAAATCCAGCCCACCCATGGAAATTTAGCACTGCGTAATTTTTTCCCATAATTCCATTGCACATATTTCAGAAGCCATCAGGGGAGGGGAGCTGTCCTGGAGGGCTCCCTGGAGATACTACCACCTAGGGGAACGAAGAGGCTCTTAATTACCGCAAGGCCGCTCCTCCGCGGGCTGTCTCGCCATGTGACGTGCTGAATCGTGCCGCTTCAGTGCAGATCTGTTTTCACACCTGAAACTGCACTGCCATTACATCCCGGAGCAATGATGCACAGAAGCAACATCAACTCTTAACAGTAATCTGCAAAGACAGCATACGTTTTGGTTTGAGTTTGTTAATTGTACTATGCGTGATGAAAAGCATCCACTTACTTTTGTGTGCACTCCAGGGTATCGGGGTTTAACGCAGAACCTGCAGTTAGTGCTCCAGGCGTGTCTGTGTCATGGTTTCTTAACAGAAAACGATAGTACACTAGAAGCCATGGCCTTTTGGAAAAGGTTAATTCCTTGGATGTTAATCACAGCGAGCTCTGTCAGTGATGATATTGTTACAAAGGTGATAACGGAACAGAGCGCTCAAGCTGGAATGTGTGAGGAACAGTGGACCAGCTGGAATGTGTGAGGAACAGTGGACCAGCTGGAATAATGCCATCTATTCTGGCCGTGACTGTACACAGTGGAAACAACACAAAAACACTTCCCGCTCAGCAGACGATAAAAAAACGGTAAAAAGAACACCATGTTATAGCCACTGTACATAATAGATTCCGCATTGTGGAAACTGTACAACTTGTGTACAAAACAAAAAAGGGCACCTTTCTGAACACTGATGTCCACAAGTATAGGTTCCTCACAGCACCTGAAGGCAGTTTTTGAGCAGTTATAGATTATTAATAAAACTCAGAGTTTCAGGTAATGACCTTGGAAGCGCAGCTTAGCCTGGGCTTTAAAACTCAATGAAAGCAAGCCATCAGTGCCTCCACTCCTCTCTGTTCGCTCTGTCAGGCCCTGCCAGGGTAAGGGCTAACACGCCGACGGCCGCAAAATGTCAGACACAATAAATATAGCTCATCTTTTACAAGCTCATATCAGCAGCGTTCTCTCGAGGGCGGAGCAGGGTGCACATGAGGGCCTGAAAGCAAGAGAAGCTGGTGAACACCTCCTCTTCCCGTCTCCCCCACCCCTGTACCTGCTGCAAATCAATACTAAGTGCATCCCTGAAAACACCCAATTTTCCATATAATGATATGCCTCCGCCAGGTTCCGCGCCCTTTGGACGTCGCTCCACATTTCATAGCCTTCCCCATTTTGGCTCCTTGCGCCTCAAATGTGGCACTTAAAATAAATAAATAAAATCCGTGAATTGAAATTCACAGGTGGGGAGTCGTGCGTGCCCCTGTGGGACTGAATTCCAGCCGACCTCCTTGCGTTCCAGAGCTCCTCCACTGCTCATTTGTGTAGGAGTTTCTTATTTATTTAACGTATAATGTTTTTTTTTTTTGCCACCTCTGCACTGAGTCCCCAGGGCCTGAGCGAATGGAGGGCGACTCACTTGTGGCCCCTCTTCTGCGGACGCACACCCACTTACAGCGGCTTCCTGAGTGCCGTGGGATGTTTAAATATTTTTTTTTTCCCTGACAATTCCAGCCTCACTTCCTACCCTTTTGCCTCCTCTCTGCTCACCCTCAGACAGCATTTCTGTACTTATATACATACATTTGCTCCAGATTACAGATCTGATCCCAATTATAATATTGACAGGCGCTTGACCGTGGCCTAATTCTTTCCTTATTCCCCATTATGTTTTACATGTAATGGTTGCAGGATCAATGCATGTTTTTTATGTTTCAAAGGAACATAAAGGTTGCAGAAAATCACCAATTCTACTGACGTATTTTTGTAAGTGCTATTCATGTATTGTGTGCACAGCATGGGGATGTTTCTTAATGAAAATTTAAAGCACTACACAAATTGTTTTCAAAATAGCATTATGTGTATGTAATGTGACTGCAGAGAATAGCAGATTGTTCTTGTTATCTGTGACATGACTTAGATGTTCTGTAATGGTTAAAGGAGAAAAAACATTTCTGGTCATTTTGTGCTGCGAGCGATAAGAAAAAAAAAAAAAAAAATCACATTTAGCGTTATCAATACCAGGATCATGTGATTGTTTCTCTGTCAGCTGCCTTAGGTGGCGTCTGAGTGTAATGTTTGATAGTGACCTATAGGGGGCACCGCGGTACTGCAAACAAAGTCACAACTCCATTAATCCATAGGAAGTGAAAGTAATTCTTACTGCACAAGGAATTCTAAATTTTTCCTTAACAGTTTGTAGATGGCATCAATTAATAATGTTAAGTATATAATAACTTTTTAATTTATATATTGTTTAAAAAATAAAATGGCTCACTGGCAGCCAAGAGAAACAATTCCTAGATATTGAAATGTTTTAGTAATAATTAGAATGTTATTGATCCCAAGGGGAAATTACTTATCTGTGTTTGGCCCATCCACCTGGGGGGAGCAGCAGGCAGTCACACAGCCCCTGGGGAGCTTGCAGTCGAGCTTCTCGATCAGGGGCATACCCGGGCTGAGATTTGAACTGGGAGGCTTCTGTATCCCTGCCTGATGTTCTACCCATTCAGCCAACAAGCCACTTATGGACTACACCAAAAACTGGGGGTTATCGGCTTTGAGCACCCTTGGATTGATACCATCAGGGCCAGCAGCCTTTGTGGGGCAGAGTTTACTCTCTCCTCACCTGTTCCATAAGCAGCCTTGAAGTCCTTCATCTTTAAGACAGACACCTGTGAAGGCTTTATGTGAGATGGAATAAATATTCTCCAGCAAAAGCATAGGTTCAGTTTAGGTAAATCACATGCTGCTTATTTTCTGAAAGAACAAACACAAGTCAGAAAAATGTCAGTTTACATAGCCTACAAACAGTCCCGCTTGTTTTGAAGGACTTTGTGCACAGTAATTCTGGCAAACTGCCATCCTGCTGAAAAGTCTGTCACTTGATAGCAGGAACGAAAACATTTGTGCTGATAACATCTCACGATCATCGTGCTAAGATTAAGCAAAATTTGCAAGGCCAGTTATACCATGTCTGTAAGCGTTCATGTTGGTGTCTCTAGTTGATGATCACCATTCACATTTGAGCATCTTTCTGCGGCCTTTATTGAACCACAGCTGTAGGTGCCAGGAAAGGGGATTTCCTGACTCTATACCCCCTGTTGGTGTGGATGTGTGAGGGTCTGTGAATTAGCAGGCACCAGTGGGAGTGATGTTAGTGACATGCTGAACAGGTGTGCTGCAATCCACCAGGGAGGGCTGCTGGTGCCCACAGATACCGCAACCTCCGAAACAAGTTCCCACTTCGCGGTCAGGTGAGTAATAGATGGTCTGTATAGGTAGATGTGTGTCTACACTTGGAAGGAGAGGGAGTGACTTCGGAGCTAAAAAAGACATGTTGAAAGATACATTTGCATAGATCAGGACACCTTTTGGCCAAAACCAGGGCTTCAGAGTGGCACCCCAGAGGAGGAATAGGGCTGTGCTGCCCATCTACTGTATTCATTGCCTTAGTAATGTGCTAGCAGAACCACATTGTGGAAATGGAAACAGGTATAAATGAAAAAGCTCTTTAAACCACAAAGGCCTGACTCCCACTTATTACTTTAAATGGGTCATGTTTATTATGGTTACTAATTTGTTTGCCGAATAATTATTTATTCATGGAATTGAATCCAACTGAACCACTTTAAATGTGACATGAATGATACCTTGGCTCTGGTGCTCTTAACATTTGTTTTATTGTTATGGTCCTTTTTGGTTTCCTAAAGCATCTCTCTGTATGTTCTGGGAAAAAAGGGAAGATCTTAAGATAAAACATCAATGGAAAAGAGGCACATGTCCAGGTCAAGGGCCTGTGACCACATCAGGCTATGATAATATGGTTCTCATCACCACAAAGCCTCCCTCAATAAAAGCAGAGGTCCACAACAGCCAGGAGCTGTTTGTAATGGGGGCAGACACTGCCAGAACTCAAACCCGCACAGCCACAGCCTGCATAAAGTTACTATGCAAGAGGATCAAGTCCTCCCCTGTTAAAATACAGGAATCACCTATGTACTGCTCTCTGTGGAGCTCAGTGTTGCGATTCTGTAAATGCACAGTAATATAGTTCCTTTCAAATAGAAACCAATAACAAGGCTGACATGAAGCACCATTATAACCTGGAGACAAAACTCTCTAGATGGCAGTAGTACATCAAATATAGCCTGTCACCCCATCCATCTACAAAAGACAAATTGTTTAGTGTTTAAATTGCTATGTTGTTCATTCATGGTGAGGGGGAGGGAGGGGGCTATTGAGGGACTTTTATATTATAGGTGCGTGTTAGTCTTTAAGAGTTTAATACACAGAGGTCGCATTACTAACCATAATTCGTTTTGCCTTTGTGTACTTACAAAACGTTTGCTTGGTTTTATCTCAGTAGATCGACGCTACGTTGATTCAGATGTGACTAAACTACAAACATGCGCTATCTTGCCTGTAGCTTTATGTTCTACAAAGGACAGAAGGAGAATTGTTGCGTACAATAGTCTAAAGCATCGCAGATGGAAGTTTGGCTTAGATTTTAATTTTACTCACCTTTCATGTACGGACGATAGCTTGTCCATACTCTGAACACTGGAGGTGGGGTGGACGTGCAGTGTTGGTCTGGCAACCCCAAGCCCTTCTCGTTTACCAGCCACATAACAGCTGAGGATGGCGACTACTTCATTACTTTAGCCCTTTATCGCAGAGTTAAAATGCCAAAGCAATTAACTTTGGATTGCTTTGGCGTACTGAGACAACTCCCATTTGAATTTCAGACAGCGCCGTTGTGAATTTCGTAAAATGTGATGCTAAAAATTAATCAAGCATGAAAATTTTGATGTCAATATTTGCAAATAAAAAGCAATTATCAGGAACAACACAATAAGCAAACAAACTATAGCTACATTAATTAAATAATTGTTGCGTTAGTTCAGCCTCTTACAGCGGTACACGTTAGTGCACCGTCTCGCCTGTGTTTATTGTGCTGTCACATTTGCATTCTAGCATTGGTGATTTCAGCCTGTTTTCATTCCTATCATTCAAGTGACACGAATTGTCACCGTCGGGTAACACAATTTTGCAAAACGGAGAAAAACATGTCAGTGTTATTTATTATAAAGATGACAGCGGGTATGAAACTTAAAATCATCCTGATATTAATTTATCGCAGCCCGATCAGTTTTTAAAATAATACCTGCTGGAATACTATTGTGTGGCCCGTTCATGTCTCCTTTTGCGCTTTACACCCTGCTAAACAGTGCGGGAGAAAAGCAGGGCGAAGCACCCTGCAACAGGTTTTAATATAAACTTGCTTGATTAACGAATGTCTGAAACCCCATGATGTATCATTTCAATTCAATCACTAAAAACAATAATATATCGTTCGTCTCTCTCTCTCTCTCTCTCTCTCACTCACACACACACACACACACACACACATATATATATATATATGTCAACACAGGATATATTAGATAATGGATGAGTAATATTGCAGTCTTATTAGCGTTTATTATCTGCAACAATCAAACGGAAGTTAATCGTACGTGATTTGCTGAATTTTTTACTTGTTTTCTAAACACAAAGTTATGAATGTACTGTATGCATTTCCTAAATTATTAATAGTTATTGCTCTTCTTTTCTTTGCTGTAGATGATGCACGAATAAAGGTTTTCTTTACTTGGTTGACACCTTCATCCAAAGAGCGTTGCCTTGACATCTATGGAAGACCACAAACTTCTCAAATTTACACCCGTGTTTATTCAGGCAAACTGTGTGATACAATTTCAAAGTTTAGTGCATCAGAAGATTCTGGAAATTTTCATTCAGGGATCATGAAGCTGCACATCCAGAAACAGACCCACTGCCTGGGATTTCAGTCTTACATAGTTGTGCTCCTGTGAGGCAGCATTTTGGTGCTGTCTGCTGCTGGTATCCCAGTCATCTCATTTCTATTTGATGCACAGGTGAGACTGAGGCCAAAGGCTGCCTAACCCATGCCATGCAAATACCTTTTGAAGAGTGTGAAGCACTATAGTTATGAAATAGTGTTTGTAGACTGGATTGTTTTGTTTTGTATTTGAAAGTCAAAGGTGGCCTCTAAACTCTGAATGCAGTACTAGTCTCTGATGAGCATCTCGTAAGTGCATCTGTGCTAATAAGATGCCTCACAAGATTAATCAATGATAGGTTCTACAACGCCTAAAGAAACAACACCCAAACACTCATGTTTTGTCAATGGCAGTTATTACTACCAATGTTTTAGGCATGAAGACGCAGCCATTCAGTTAAAATGTCAGACTACACAGTGTTACATATGATGTAAACCATCCATTCACTTTGCTGCCTTATCCAGTTCAGAGTTGTGGGAAGCCTGGAGCCCATCCCAGGATGCACGGGGTGCAGGGCAGGGAACGCCCTGAGCAGGGAACCAACCCACCACAGGGCACACACTACAAGCAATTTACAAATGCCAATCAACCTAACCTACATGTCTTTGGACCATGGGAGAAAACCAGAGAACCCAGAGAAAACCCACAAAGCACAGGGAGAACACGCACACTCCACACACAGAGACCCAAGGCGGGAATCAAACCCCACGCCAGGACATGCGAGGCGACGGCACTTACCACCATGCCACCGTGATGTAAACTGTATAACATAAATATTAATTTTCATGTCAATCATGGTGTAAATTACAGATGAATAAATCATTAAGGTTGTGAGGTTTTGTGAAAACCTGATACTAATAATGTCCTCACCAAGTAAATAAATAAAAATTGCATTGCACATAATTATTTATAAACTCCCTGAAGCCTTTAGTCCATAAGAGTGAAGCTACTATTTGGGGGCAGTTTTGGCTCCCTTAACATTTAATTCATAATTATTTTGATAGAGTACCCCTCTTGTCACATGTAAGGCAGAGGCTGGAGTGAGTACTATGACAGGTAAGTAAATGACTATGCAAAGCTATCCTCTTCAATAAACCAGCCTTTTTGGTAATGTTTGGAGATTTATTTTTAAACACCACAAGATAAATTGAAATGTGTTTATTCTTACTTTAATGATTGTGCTTTGCCCTTGTCAGTCTGTTTGTCGAACAGGAAAATAGACCAGGTTTCTTAAGAGGCCCAAGGCTGGTAATGGTATTGACCAGTTTTAAATTTTGTAGGGACTTGTAATACTTGTAAATACATTAAAGTTGGGTACATATTTTGGACTTTGCAACCTGCAGCTATAAATTTACAAATCCTTTTGCCTGTACACACATATATATATATATATAGAGAGAGAGAGAGGGGGGGGGATTGTTATTTCGGAATAATTCACTTTGCAAAAACTAAAAAAATAAAAATGAAATAAAAATAGGCATGAGGAAACTGATGCATTAGAATTGGCTGGCCTGTGAGTTAGATGACTCGTGTTCCTGCTGTTTCCCCTTGTTTAATAACACCGTTTCTTTGTTTGCCATCAGTCTGGAGTCAGACTTGGACCCTAGGGGCACCAAAGCATACGACCTTCTTTCGGAAAACTCTCACATAGCTCAGCCTACCCACATACTAACCAGGTGACGCGCGCTGTATCAGAACGACACCTACCTTTCTCACATTAAGGCATTCGTTTAACATTTTTGAACACAAAAACTGTATTAATTGACCGATTACTTGACTTACATAGTGATGACCTTGGTGTTATATGCATTTACTTGCGAAATACACTACTCCCTGCGACACCACCTCCTCCACTCATATCTGGGCTCTTATTGGGATCAGATAATATCTACCACAGCGGCATTTTCATTACTAGAAAATTTTATAACCATCCTTTCTAAGTTCACCGAGGTTTTATCAACTACGGACAAAACCTTACTTAAACACGCTACACTTATTTAAATACAAGGTGGAATGTTTCAGAGCGTAAAAGTCTGCGCCAGTAAAACATGATTTATGAAATATTAAATGACTTACAGAATGCATTTTGGATATTCGCACAACATTGTTTTAATCACATTTTACTACAATTTTTTGTACTTTTAGTCTTCGGAAAAGGGTCGAAATGGTCTTGTTCGTCTCAGATAAGTTTAAGTAAAAACGGAAAGTCGCTTTAAAGACCGCGATCGGTGGGGACCGTGATCTTCATCGATTTCGCATTGGATCTATAGGTGGTTAATGGACGTGATTTATGGAGATGTCGCGGGGCGCTCAGCGGATCCCTTTGACTAATAAGTAGATTCCCATCCCTTGACATCTCCCGCTGCCCTTGTATGATGAAAGCTCAGACAAGACATACTCTGCATTGAAAAGTCGAGACACACACAATCTTTGTTCTCTCCTTGTAACCCCCACCCCCGAAAAAAACCTCAATCTCTATCCTTCTTCTACCTACCACCCTCCCGTTCCCTCTCTCTCCCTCTCGCTCTCTCTCTCCTTCTCGGTCCATCCTCATACAGTCTACCCGGCACGCACATATGCTCTTAGAAATCCTGCTAGAAGCAGGGAGCGAAGGAGGGTTTCTTTTTCTAAGCAAGCGCGTTTCATTTAACACCCCAGAAACAACGGCGCTGGACCCCAGGCTGGATCCGGACTTGAGCGACAGAAGTCCAGCAGCAGGGATCTTCATTCCGCAACCATGTCCGAATTTATTCTAGCCTTTCTGACCATATCGGGATTATTTCCAGTCGCTAAGGTGCTGACAACAGTTGGAGCAGAGCAAGGTAAGAAAGCTTCATTCCCACCTCAAAAGGAATGGCACAGTGGGTTTCACCAAGTTACCGCGGTCTTGCCACTACATCCTTAACGATATAGTTTGATACAACTAGTTTTTGAAGACACTTAATATATTTTCCTTAATTTATTTATGTTAAAATATCTATCGGTAATGTTTGGGGGGTACTTTGAAGTATTTTAGAATAAATAACCTGATTTGCTGGATTAACAAAAAACGCTGATGTCATTCGGATTGTTTCAGCACCGCTTTGTAATATGCGATGCCGCATACTTAACTGTATTTTAGTTATATATCACTTAGCATTCAATTTATTTGGGTTTTAAGGATTCATGACTCAACACAAATTTCAACGTTTAATGATGCATCCTAAAAGGTGTGCTTGTGCAAACTGATGGCACACAGTTGTCCTTTCATAATCACGCAAAATAAATCCAACATTCGTGGTTGACTCGTGCTCTCTTATTCCGAGTAGTTTGCGCCGTTTTATACAGCCAGCCTATCATTTGGTTGGATGTGAGAAGTATCTAATTAAAATACTGACGTAGCTGTTATTTTGTATAAATGTGCAACCCTTTGTAGGTACTGAATACACCTAATTTTGCGCATATGGTAAGAACAGACTAAATCATTAAGTTAAACATGTAAAAAAAATATATATATGATAAATGAACAAAGCTACTGAGAGGTAAAACCATGTTCTTACATTTGGACTTCGATTAAAAAGTTATACCCCAAGACATTTTAAACAGTGCAAGCCTTTAAATATTTATTATTGCCAATTTATGTTTCACAGAGACTGAGGGACCCTTACAGATTCCCTTGAAGAGTAAACATCATCCTGTATGAAACTGAGTGCGCAATAAAATGGAAAAATAGTAAAACCCACAGCAACACATATACTATCATGTTTTGTTATGGTTTTTAAGATTTTCATCAGAAAGCTCACCAAAATTCAGCAATCGGCAAATTTGTAATTGACAGCGCGCAGTTAATACCTGCTATCACGGGGGAAAGAAGTGCGCTAATTCTGCTTTACAATTAATTCGATAAAACGGTCATTAAGTGAGAGAGACTGAGCTGCGCTCGCTCGCGTTCGCGCTCTCATGTAGCCTACTGATCGACCAGATTGCGACGCCATTGGCTGATATTACGAGTGCTTCTTCCATCGTTGAACTTGTTGACTTTCTTCAGCAGAGTCCCGGTGTCAGGATCTGGTATAGAAACACCGCGGGATGCTGTCCAAAATAAATCCTAACTGGAACCGAATTCTGCAGTTCTTATTAACATTTAAATCGGTCACCCTCACACAATCATAAATACTGCTTTATAATCACAATAGCTGCCGTATTGTTTATTTATTTAAACTACACCATGATATAAGCAGTCCTTTGCCGTTTTTTATTTTTATTTATTATTTATTTATTTATTTATTTTTTGCGGTGGATTGATTCAACGCACACCTTAAATTCTGGATTAACTGCGTATACGATTTTCGAAAGTGAGCGAACAATAATGAACGAATCTATGAAAGAATAAAAGAGGAAGATCAACAGAACACAAAACTGTCATTAAATATCAGATGGATTTTAAACGTGTGTGGATGTTATCACATTGTGTCAAGCCTTTGGTGGACTGGAGTACATTACATACAGGAAATAATGTATAGCTATTTGTTCAATAACACTATATCTTGTTGGTTACCATTACAGTCCCATGCTGATTACAGTCCTTCTTGGGAAAAGGGTCATGATTGTTGTTACTCTTGAAAACACACTCACACACACACACACACACACACACACACACACACACACACACACACACACACACACACACACCATTTTAAGTTTGAAAATTTCCACATGGGTTGAATTGTATTGTTATACCAACAAATAATGTTTAGCTATTGAATTTATAAATCCTTTCTTAAAGTACTTAGGGTGGTGCTTCGCTCAAAAAACTTAAGGAAATCCATGAATCTGATAAATCCGATAAGATTTTTTTTCCCCTTACAGTAGCATTGGTATGATCTGTACATACATTTCCAATATGCAAATATGTTTTTGTTAATTTTAAGTTTTTAGTCATTTCAGTTAAATTGAACTTCTGAAGAACTTCAAGTTTTTGTCATGCGAAATGTCAAAATGTACAACCAAATACCCAACTTTCAGAATTATATATTATTAAAATCGTCCTTATAGCCGAAAACAAATAGCCTACAATGATATTTTCTTAGAAAAGCATAACATAAAGGCTTTGGTTAGTTAAAGTTTGCCTAAGGATGTAAGCACTATTTATTTCACAGCTCTGGGACGTCTCCTTTGAAAGACGTGTAAAGCACGTTGTGATATATTATGTTACTTACTCTAAAATGCAGTAACTCAGAAGTGCAGAACCCCACCACATCAATCTTCAAGTCAAATCAGAGGTATTTCTTTTTTAAATGCAACCTTTCTCAATTTTAAACTGTTTAAAAAGTTTTGAATATTAAGTACATCTCAAACCAAAAGCATGGTTACCCAATCACAAAAGATACTTTTATAAAGGTGTTATGAAACTTTCCCACTCAAAACAAATGAAATATAGTTTTCCTGGTGCCCTCTGTGCTGAAGGGCAGAGACTAAAACAAGACCACAGACCTCCACTGTAGTTACGTCATGTTTTGAAAGAACTGCCAAGCAGCTGGAAGTTAAACTGACGTCCTGCTTTAAATCTTAGTTCAGCCAAAACCCAACTGTTTTCATAGCTGGATAATTTTACTGACTGGAAGGTTTTATGGCAAAACTGGTATGTTATTTTTCCTTGTGTGGGAAGCTGTTTTAGTGCAGCATGGAACATTTCAGCATTAAGAAAGGGTGGCATCTACTTCAGGTGGCTGCATTTGCTGGTTGTACAAAGTACCCTTAGATACTGAGGCTAGGAGCCTCATTTAGAATATTGCGTTTGCCACCTCCAAATAGTTTGGCCTTGTAGAGTTGTTGGTAACAAGATGTACATGGGTGTGGAATTGTAATGCTGGTAACAAACTGGTTGAGAAACATTTCTAACTGACTGAAGAAATTCAGTCCAGATTAAGTAGCTGTTTTGCTAAAAGAGGTATTGTGGTTTGTGAGAGGACATGTCTTTGATTTGATGTTTATGGGATGCTCTGTGACTATGGACATGGCTAATGTACGTTTGATTAAATCCACAATCTTCTTTTAGGCCTTACTGGTTGAATTGTAACAGGATCCTGTGTCTGTTGTAAAAAGAGGATTATTCTTACAGACATTCAGAAATACATTTATTTTAAACAATGGCAGCCAGACTCATATTTCAACATGTGTGAGACATTGTTTTATTTTTATATTTTAATTTTTTGGTGGTTCGTGGAGATGACACCTGTCTGTCACTCGTGTTACAGTATGTCACTAAACTTCATTGCTGGTTATATCAGTCAGAACCCCTGATTTATAGAAGGTACTGTGCTGTCAATATCTGGATACTTGCTGGCATGGAAGAAGAAAGAGATGCTATTACATTGACTTGAGATGCTCTGTTCATGATTGAAACATCTCACTGATGGAGCCGTGAAACCAATGGCTGTTGGTGATTCAAGTCAATATGTTTACCTGGTAGTTAAAAATGAATGGAAGACTGCTGTTTAAAGTCAGTGTAGAGTATTTCAGTAAATTACTGGTTAAATGTGGCAGGATCAAAACGTCTTGGACTGTTTGTGTTGGTGTTATTTTAAAGTGAGAAACTTTGTGAAAAGAATGGAATATATTTCACATATATTTATCTGAAGCCTGACATTTGTTATGTATGTATTTTACTGTGTGTTTGTGTGTATATCTTAGTAAAGGTCAAAGTAACATATGTTAATAAATTCACAAAAATATTTTTTATTATTAAATTAATAATAGTTAAGAAATAAGTAATAGCTAATAAAAGTTAATAGCTTAAAGCTTAAGCAATCATTGAACAGCTGACTTCATAGTTTTCTTTAACAGAGAAACCCTATGAGTGAGAAAACCTTTACTCTGGGGCAGTGTCTGTCGACTGACAGACTGAAGTGAGAACTTGGAAAGGCATTACCCACAGGGCCTGTGTGATCACTTTGCACAGAGCATGGCAGGGTATTATTTTATTAAATGTCGGCATTGCTGAGAAGTGTAAAGGCCTCCCATGGAGGGGAAGGCTGTAGTTCAGGTAGTCAGGTTCCTTCTTATCATACTCTGAATGGATATTATCAGCTGCATGCAGAAGTGCTCTTAAAAAAAAATGACACATGGCAGGTGGACTCGGCATTGGAGGTTTGCCTCTGGGGGCCAGCTTGAGAACTCTTCTTGTAGCTCTCTGTGAAGCCCCCAGCAGAGCTATGTTATGGTACCCGGAGGGCAATGGCTCCAGGGAAGATGGTCCTTTTCTGCAAAGTGGCTTCCAAACACTTGCAGTGCGGACACCTTCAAAGTTACGTTGGAACGAATCAGATCCGTTTCCCTCTGTGTCTCTAGCACAGTTGCTGGGGGCAAGGGGGACAATCGGGCTTCCTGGGAAGGCTGTGCAGGGGGTAGTGTCTGTATGGGGTGGGGTGGAGGTGTTCAGGTTTTTGACTGACTACCGAACGAACATGCAGTTTGTTCTGCCTGTTGAGGGGAAAAAAGAACTGCTGAGCATTTGTGTGCATGTTCAGAATGGCTCAGAGTACACACGGGGCCTCAGCGGGGTGCCATCAGCTTTTCCTCACAGAGGGTCTGGCAGGGACGCACAGGCACGCACGCACACACACACACACACACACACACACACACACCCACACACACACACACACACACACACACACACACACACACACACACAGAAATGTATGCTGTCTCCAAGCTGCAGACCAACACAAAGCACTCATTTTAGGGTGGTAGGCAGCAGGAGAGGTGGGAATGCACAGAGGGCATGCCAGGTCTGGGAGGAGTGGGCATTTGTTGCATCGCTACGCGCTTCCATGTGCCAGCTCTTTGGGTTCCTAAGCTCAGCCAAATCTGGGAGCAATTAGGTAGACCTGGAAGTGTAATGGAACAGTCTTCAACATCTGGTGTATGAGAGGATCGAGGAATAAATGTCAGCATTGCTGAGAAGAGTGAAGCGTGTGTTTATGTATGTATATTTCCTCATCCACTGTGATCGGGACTTCTGGAAGTAACATGTCAGTTTATTTTCTTATGTGAAGTTTGTGTATGAACTTTAAAATAGGTCAGCTTGTCCTCCCCAGTTAAACCATTTATTTTGAGTGTCAGGGCACTGTTTCACAAGATGGCTACTCATTTGCATGTTAGGGGTTCCACCCATTTTCACTTACAGGTGCCTTGCATTTTTATTTGCATTTCAGCAAATGCTTTGGTTCAATTAGTGGCTAGGTCTTTCATTAATATTCCATTTGGATAATGACAGTTTCAGTTAATTTTTTCATAGCACCTTTCATAACAGCTCTGTTGCAAGGTACTCTGCAGAGAACTAGATATGTCCTTGCTTTTTGTTTACATTTACATTTACATTTTTTCATTTAGCAGACGCCTTTGTCCAAAGCGAGTTACAAA
This sequence comes from Chitala chitala, assembly GCA_025773905.1. Taxonomy (NCBI): domain Eukaryota; kingdom Metazoa; phylum Chordata; class Actinopteri; order Osteoglossiformes; family Notopteridae; genus Chitala; species Chitala chitala. Next base: position 18,277 of record JABJVR010049283.1, on the reverse strand, counting down.
TAATAATAGTACACGCGCATGTCACTAACAAGGTCAAACAGTATCAGAGAATCTAACTAACACTAAGTTCTGTCCTATCATCAAAGTTCACATGATTAAGTCAAGAAATTGTCACAAAAGCCATTCAAGTAAAGGGACAATGAAGTCCTCAAACTAAGTAGAAGTTCATTTCATCATATAAGCACCAGAGAGGAGAAGAGCCTAGGTTTACCAGTGTTTAGGGGGGTGCAACCAGTCACTTCCTATTAGCAGACTGCAGAGAATGGGAAAGGACATACACTATCCTATATTGCCAAAAGTATTGGGACACCCCTCCAAATCATTGGATTCAGGTGTTCCAATCGCTTCCATGGACACAGTTATTTAAAATAAAGCACCTAGGCATACAGACTACTTCTACAAACATTTGTGGAAGAATGGATTACTCTCAGGAGCTCAGTGAATTCAAGCGTGGTACCGTGATAGGTTGTCACCTGTGCAATAAGTCCATCCATGAAATTTCCTCACTATTAAATATTCCATGGTATAATAAAATATAATACCACCCTGTTAGTGGTATTATAACAAAGTAAAAGCAACTAGGAACAACAGAAACTCAGCCACGAAAAGGTAGGCCACATAAAATGACAGAGTGGGGTCAGCACATGCTGAAGCACACAGTGCACAGAAGTCACCAACTGTCTGCAGAGTCAATAGCTACAGACCTCCAAACTTCGAGTGGCCTTCAGATTAGCACACCAACAATGCATAGAGAGCTTTATGGAATGGGTTTCCATGGCTGAGCAGCTGCATCCAAGCCTTACATCACCAAGTGCAATGCAAAGCGTCGGACGCAGTGGTGTAGAGCACGCTGCCACTGGACTCTAGAGCAGTGGAGACATGTTCTCTGGAGTGACGAATCACGCTTCTCTGTCTGTCAATTCGATGGACATGACTCGGTTTGGCGGTTGCCAGGAGAACGGTACTTGCCTGTCTGCATTGTTCCAAGTGTAAAGTTTGGTGGAGGGGGGGTTATGGCATGTGGTTATTTTTAAGGGGTTGGGCTTGGTCCCTTAGTTCCACTGAAGGGAATTCTTAAGGTGTCAGCATACCAAGGCATTTTGGACAGTTTCATGCTCCCAACTTTGTGGGAACAGTTTGTGGATGGCCCCTTCCTGTTCCAACATAACTGTGCACCAGTGCACAAAGCAAGGTCCATAAAGACATGGATGAGTGAGTTTGGGGTGGAGGAACTTGACTGGCCTGCCCTCAACCCGACAGAACACCTTTGGGATGAATTAGAGTGGAGACTGTGAGCCAGGCCTTCTCGTCCAACATCAGTGCTTGACCTCAGAAATGCCCTTCTGGAAGAATGGTCAAACATTCCCATAGACACACTCCTAAACTTTGAGGACAGCCTTCCCAGAAGAGTTGAAGCTGTTATAATGGCAAAGGGTGGGCCGACTCAGTATTGAAATCAACTAACTAAGACTGGGATACCTTTAAAGTTCATGTGTGTGTAAAAGCAGGTGTCCCAATACTTTTTGCAATATAGTATAGGTCTTGATACTGGACTGGAGGTAATTTTATTTAATAGTTGAAGTCAGGTGACAATGGAAAAGATAACCAAAACCTCCATGTGTGGAACCAAAAAACCTCTGGGGATCCAAGGACACCTGGCTGTCCAACACTCATGGGTATGCTAACATTATAATGTCAATTAAGACAAAGAACTATTTTGTTGCAAATGTCATGAATGAAGTCCATCTGTGTGTTCGTCATGGTGTACACACAGTATCTGTAGGTTAACACTATTGAGCAAAGGCTACACACATGGTGCTACGCTCCGGTCAACAGCTTTGATGCAGTACTCAGGTCGGGTGGACCTCGCCCTGGGCACTATCTGAACATGTGGAGAAAAGAATGGTAAAGATAGGCAAATGCAAATATATATATAGCCTTTTACTGACACACAGAAAACACAAGGGCATTTACAGCAGCACCAACAATAGTAATTACAATGGCCTATGATGTATGGTGTTTGTACATTAAAGAAATAGGCGTTCAGTCAGGATTTAAAGTCTGAGACAAGTTGTCCATATAGGCAGGCAGACTGTTCCAGAATCTAAGGGCCTTCTAATTAAATGCTGTATCATTTACTATTTTGACTTTGACTCAATAATAAACAAAAATATCACTGTGGACAAAATTTGAAGAGGATTTTAAATTCACTAAAATAAACAAGAAAGGGAAAAAAAGACTAGTGGTATGAAAACTTTCTTAGGGCACTGGATGTCAATACTATAATGATTTGCACATGTTCTCATGACATGTAATGGCATTATGTGACTGAATTGGCAGTCTGGGCCACATCTTAAAACGGGTTTCTATGGATTGTGGGTGACCTCGATCTTATCCTATACACCTTAAGACACAAGCCAAGCAGAGCTTCAGCCCATCACAAGGTATACACACACACACACACACACACACACACACACACACACACACACACACACCCAATGGAACTTATAGTTCCCAATCCACCTGACCTGCGGGTTTCTGGACTGTACAAGAAAACCAAAATATTGAATATAAACCACAGCGAGCAGAGCCAGATTGAAAACCACAACCTTGAAGGTAGGCACTGCCTAGTGAGCCTGATTTTAAATGTTTATCACCAAAAAATACACACGCCTTAAATACCCAGCTAAACTTGGCTACTTGATTCATGGCTTTAAAGGGCATTACTCCTTTTTTCAGGTAACTTGTAATGCATTATAATAAAAATCACTACAGCTCAATTATTTAAACCTGAAGTGGCATTGTTTATAATGAAAATATAATATTCAGTTTTTCTCTTGTAAAATATGTGTTTACTAAAGCAATTCTAACTTCTTATCATAAGTGGCCTTGATTAATAGTGTAGTTTTACCTCTCCTTCTGTTTTTAAAAGTGATTTTTCTACCTGCATTTTGCACATGTGCCAACTGAGTATGCCTATGAATAAAATTCATTAGAATTTTATATTTAGACTACGCTAGATATTTTCTCTGTAGACACCCGGTATATTACTTCAATGTCACCAACTTAGATAAAAATGAATATCTTGTTTTTTTTGTCTTCTGAAAGAGGTTAAGGAGAAATACTTTTTTGTACTGTAGATATAGGTATATTAAATTGCAAAAGTTAAATATTTAGCAGTAGGAATGAACACAGTAGACAACTGCTGGAATGGAATTGTTTGAAGAGGAAGTCACCATTAAGTGATTTATAGTATTAAACAGGCTCTGGAAATAATATGAATGGTAAAACACAACATTTATTATTAGTTCTCGATAATTATCCTTGTAATGACATGGTGTAATTATAACATGTCTGATGTAGTCATGTGAAATTAATTTGCTTTGACCGCTCCTTAGAGAGTAAACTTCTGGTGTATTTAGAAATGCTATACTAAAGAAACTGATGTTTTTAGTTTTCTCTTTAGCTGGTTGACCACATATTAAGCTTCTTAAAGTACAACAATTTTATGTGAATTGTACTATTTACTGCAAGATCTTACATTGCTCTTTTTCATTATTTTTGATAACAATATAAGGCATGTAAAAACATTTCAGTATCTTTTAGGGAATACTAAGGTGTGCTGATTATGGGCTAACTGTATTTATAAAAGAGTGATTATATTTTATGAAAAATATTTTAATGGGTGACCTGAATCTTTTAAATTTTTTAGTAATTTTTTTTTCCATTGGTATATTGATAATTTTATTATTGTTGTTTTTTAATAATTGTAATGTTTGTAAAAATATCGTTTATGTCTTGGAAAACTAATTGGCATATGTCTTTTATGAATGACTGTAGGATGGGAAAATATGTCTCCAGAAGATTTATTTTAACTAAAATGTGTCCACCCACCTTTTAAAATATAAGTATTTTTTGAAAGCACAACATTAACAGGAATGATTAAATTTACTATACACAGCAGTATTTTTAAAAGATGAAATGCACATTGTGTACGTTGTTACAAAACCGTTCTTGCATTATCCCTTTATGGGGGCTTTTCTGCTTTATTTGTTCATCTCCTGCTGTGAAACAGCTGTTAAAATGTTACATGTTGTGTATGGAGGGCTGGGCCGGTGCGCACCGGTGGTTTGTGTCAACGTGGTTAATAAATTGAACGCTGGATTATTTCTCCGGGAGCTACTCCGTCTCAGCGCAGCGCGTCCAAGGCGACGTGTCCCCGTTTGACACGCCCTTCTCGTTTTCGATCACATACGACAGTCTTGGTCGTCTTGTTTCTTGTTCCGCCGAAACGAAGACACGGTAGAAATAGAGTAGAAATCAACTTGTACACATGCAGAATGCAGTATGAGGTGACCATACGGGTGTATGATGTGGGGCAAGACGCAGCCTCTTTTAAACTGAGAAACTCTGGTTGTTGTTAAGATGCTTATTTTTGTCCTGTTTGTAAGGAAGTAACAGGACGGAAACGCTGGAAAACTCGCAAGGGCAGGCTTACAGTAATGGTGGATAATTATGATGTAAATGGCAATTGAACAAATAGTCGTTCAGTTTCGCAAATGGCTAATGGCTGATGCACTGGGATTCATTCATGGTTCTGCCTGTAGTTCTGCACATTTCATGTGTAATTTTGGTACATGAAAACTTAGATGGCTGCCATGTCATTTGGTAAACACTTTCACATGGGTCATCCAGGGTAATACTTCCCACTTTGTGTTGTTAAAACATTTTGTTCCAAATTTACGATTTAACAATATAATAAGACAATAATACAGATTACTTTGTTTTATTTGCTGTAATTGCAGTTTGTTTGCTTTCCATACTGTAATTTAATGGAGAATAATTTTAAATCAGTTGATTCAGCCATAAAGATAATCCACCTGCTGCAAAAACATTATTATTAGTCCAGAATATTACTTTGTGGGTTATCTTCCATAAGGTGGTTCATTAATGAGCCACGGAGGCATGATTGTTCAGCCACAATCGTTTATCTGATAAGAATTAAGAACAGAGAATACCTCCATAATAATATATTTATCCAGCCTCACATTTATCAAGATGACATTAGTAAAAGACTAATTTTTGAATGGAAATGCAGCCATGGTCGATTATTAGACAAATTAGACTGAGTGTTGAGATAGAACTAGAGGGGAGAAAAATGAAAGTTCCGATTCAAATATTCTAGCTAGTTAAATTAAATGTTTATGAAATTTCTCTCTTCAGTGGCTCCCCCCTTAGAGACGCTTGGTTATTTGCAGGAAATAATCATAACTATAGGCTGATTTTGAACTGTTTCATCAGTCTGTCACATGTATTTTGACAGTGTTTAATCCTTTACAGAATAAAGACAGTGTTGAATTAGAGGTTTTACTTCCTGTTAGCTCCCACGACAACTGACATCGCTGGCTTTCATTCCACTTTGTTCTCTTAGTTTAATTGATTTAATCAGTGGCTGAGTGTCTGCATTACTCTAAATATAAGTACAAAGTTCCATACAATCCAACTATTAAACAGTGCATAAAGAGGAGCCATTGTTAAACGTGACCTCCATGCACAGTTATTAAACAGATGTGTACTGGTGAATCACTAATTAACATTATAGTGTAGAGAAGTGCTTCTTTACATACTTTATGAATCATTTTTGCTGTACTTTTACTAGCATGTATTCATGTATGTATGTATACTGTATGTACTGCACATGGGGGATAAGACACCTGTGTGTTTCCACATTAGAAGGGGCTCCTCTGGACCAGAGCCACCGAGCAGCTGTCACTCTTCATGTTAAAACGGCCGCCTTCAGGTGGGCACTAACCACCACCGGGCGCACTGACAGCAGGTCATCTCGACAACTGCGGGCCGATTTAGAAATTTTAAATGGCACGGACGCATCTGAGAAGCAGAAGGCTTTCTAATCTGTGAATGCAACTCGGCTGTTTTTAAACACATGCACCTAGCTCTTTTATCCCTTTGGCAGGGCAAATATGAGAAATAAACAAATTCACACGTTCAGACAACCTAAAAAAATGGACTGGTTAAAGCTATTGTGATAAGCCCCAGGGACTTGGCGGAGTACATGGGATTTACAGTTTAGGCTGGGCACCGCATTCAGAATTTTCACTAATACCACCAAGCCTTTCGGGGCCTCTTTCTTTCACTGCCAGACAGCGTGAAGCTCTGTCACTGCTTAATATCTTCCACTGGTCTCACTGTCATGGGCCGTTATTTGACTGACAACGCCACATGTTCCTCTGCCCTGTCCACCTGGCATCCAGATGTTTCATATGATTCAGGTAAGTCTTTCACAAATTTAGGAGGTTTTGGTACAGTGAAACAACATGTTCTATTTCTTTTTCAGGTATATTTGTTTTATGAGTGAAGTGCTACAATCAATTCAATAGGTTTTGTGGCCTAAGTTTCTAATTAAATTAAGTGCAGGCTTGTTGATTGATATTTCAACTTGGACAGTCCTGGGTGAATTCTGTGGTGAGTATTAAATAGAACTAAGAATCATATGTGTTTTGGAAATTTCCCAAATAGAGTTTCTGCAGGGGATGTAGAGATTATGACCTTTGTGGTTAATGTTGTCATTTTACACTTTTTAGTGGCCAGACGAGACCAATCAGAGTTCACGTGACACAGACCCAGGGCTCAAGCATCTTTTTCATCAAATTTAATCAAAATTCATCTCCCGACAGTCCTCTCAGTTTAATACACACAGTGTAGCCGGGCACCGCTGCAGGTCAGTGTACCGAGTGAGGTGAGGTCACTGTCAGTGAGGTCGAAGACAGTTATTGTAACATAACAAGAAGACATCATCACTTAGTAGAAACAGTGCATGAAAATCTGAAGTGTATAAAGAATGATGCCTGGTGCTGGTGACCTGTCAGCTAAGACAATTAGAGCCTGTAACATCTAACAGCTTACTTATTCACATCAAGAAGGGCAAGGATGAATACGAAATAGACTAATGAAGATATGAAAATAGATTAATGAAGGTTGTATCTATCATTATGTTAAAACATCAGGCAGGTGTGGTTGAGGGCAGTATGACAAACGTTAATGTTTATCGACTTCTTCCACAGCCTAGTTGCCTAGTGTTTTTGTTTAGCTTATGAAATGGTTTGGTCTGTTGCCATGTAGGGTGTTGTTCTCAATCTTGTACCAGGTGAAGAAAGACTTAGTTTATTTAAAGTTCTAAATCTAGCAGAACTTCTACTGAGTTTATGTGACAGTGAATTGTTGCCTTAGCGATCAGGGTTTTCTACGTAACTGTTTTGAGACATTTTATGTGTGGTTTTTGTGCAATTTCAGGAAAATAGCCTTTGTCATACTGTAGGATCGTGCGTTTCCCATGTGAAGAGACATTGCAGAATCCAGCTATGCTGTTAACATGTACACAGTTTTTGTTTCTATCACATTGATTAGATGAAGCAGAATTTCTTTTTATAGTAGCACCAGAATTCTGGAGTTGTCTGGTTTATTTTTTTCCCGCTTACAACAACGATTACAATAGCTCAACAGTTTAACCACTGACAAGATTTCAAGCACTTAAGTAAAACCTTGTAATGAAATGCCTTTCATTCCACTGTTGTGACTTTCCATTCGTGAGGCCAATGGCTGTGCCTTGCTCTCTGTTCAGAGGACAGTGAGGCATCTCAGTCCTCCATCCGCTCCTATGGGTTATCCGTGCTTTCGAAGTCAGTGTGGCCGCTCAGATTTGAAGTCTTTGGAGTGTGTCCTCCTTACTTACTTGACCAAATGACTTTCTCTGAAAGGAGTTACTTTCTGCCAAAGCTATTGCTTAGGATTAAAGCTAATCTGTGTTCATTTTGACTGCAGGCCCAGGGGACTCAGTTCTTCAGTCTATACCTTTAGATTTTGTAGCACAACAGGCTGCATAAGTGCAAACTGGTATTGGCATTGAAGTAGCATTTTTTGCTATGCTTTATGGTACAATGGCAGAATACAGAGTAAACTGTGCAATATTCACAGAAAAGGCTGCAGGAATTCACTTAAAACATTGGAGTTAGCAGAAGGTTTATTGGATAGGCTTTAAATTTTAACATGTCCTCCAGGATAGCCTGCAGGTCAAACTGTTTTGGACTTGGAAAAATCTGAATGGTTTTCATGCAAATAGTTTGAGTAATATGAGCAGCAGACATAAAAAAAAGAAAAAATTAAGAGGTAATGTGCTCACTTAAAGCTCTCAGTGGTACATAATGAAGAGAAACAATGCACAAAAGCAAATTATATTTCAGAGCTGCACACTGGATAATCCTAATGATATTAGGGACATCTGAAGGCAGATCACCATGCATCATGTAAAAGATTTCAATTTTAATAAAAATATTATTCCTTTTGATTTTTACTCAGGCACTTATGGAAGCCCCTGGTTCGCTGTCGCTAATTTACTTGCCTGGCAGACGTCCAGCGGGCAGTTCACGCTTACGCCACAAATTCGTATCTACTTTCCTCCTCCTCCTCCTCCTGCGATGGTAAACGAGCTGGGGACACGGGGGGAGGGGGGGGGTTCAGCCCTGGAGGGAGGGAAAATGGCCTTAGGCACTGCATGTGCAGAGATGTACTGCTCTGCCCATGTGTGTGGGTTTATTGAGGGAGCTTGTAGATTCCTCCCGCAGTTCAAAGATATACCGTTTAGTTGAATTGGCCACTCTCGATTGCCCCTAGTGTGTGGGTGAGCGGTGCTGTCGGGTGGAGGTTGATCACACCATAAATAGCCACATGTCTTAAAACACTTTTATCTCTAGTACGTCTGTGTGTGAGGTGATATTTATACTGACTCAAAATGTAAACTCAGATTTATGCATATAGGTCATTTATTCATTTTATACAGCTAGAATTTTGCAATGGCTTTGTCATTACTGAACACATTAATGTGACAAAGGATTGCAATTATATTGTTTAAAATCGATGAGCTCAACCTAAGGGTGTCTGTTACCAGTGAATGTAGATTACCATGTTTCTGTGCAGATTACTAATATAAAGGCATTAAATGACATGCTGAGATTTGGTGACATTATTGTGCTGCAGACTAGTAGGCCCCGAGTAACACACTGAGACAAGAGTCCCAAACAGTTAAATAGGCTGTTATCAGTCAATGATAACAACTAAAACTGGAACAAGGTTGGATGATATTCCCAACCATAGCTGGACAACATCATTAGTAAAATTAGATCGTACATTAATTCTTTGCTATTCGATAATGAGCTGACTACCCATTTAGGATGCTCCCCAGCTTGTCCCATGTGTTGCCTGAGATAGGCTTCAGGCAGCCCTTGCAACCCTGAATTAATGGCTATGAAGACCCAAATTGGTCTACAATCCATGAAGACCACAAGATGGCTGGTCGCAGGGATTCTGTCATGCCCAGTTTTCCACACTAGTACCTGAAGCCAGGTGTGCATCCAGATATGGCATCTAAGAGCACTTTTTTGGTTTTTTCACCTTTTTTTTTTGCCTTCGTTGTCCCTGAGCTGGAATGAACTAGTCCAGTGTGATGAAAGTCAAGCAGTCTGAACTGATACACTCCTCCACTTAGCCTTTTAAAGTGATGAAGGGTTTACTTCAAACAAAGGTGTGGGGGAGGTCCTTAAAGGAATTTCAGCCATAGCAAGAAGTAAATTTAACTGGGATTTAACTGTGTTTGTGGCACGAGTTTCTAAGGACACATCAGACTTGTCTCAGCTCAATGATATAGTTACATGGGGAATTTAAAATGTTGCTTGTCTGACTGTCTGTCTCTCAGTCTCTCTGCCTGTCTGCCTGACTGTCTAGCTTCACATCTGTTTGTCCACTTGTCCGTCTGTCCTAAATTTCAAGCTGCCTGTTCCACACGTGCAGGGTCCATAATGAGGAGGAAAGTATCCATTACAAGTTTACGTGGCTTTGTGGCTTGTTATGCCAACATTGTAAATATAAGTTTGTCTTTTATGTGCGGTAAATTATGGATCATCCTGAAACACAGCTGCAGCTTCAATGCATAATTAGAGCAGGAGAAGGCCTGCTCTGATGAGTTACTTTATCTTTAGGACAACAGCACCAGGAATCAGGATTATCTTGCACCTAATACTGTGTTTGCTGGCATAGTTGGAATACATTACATAAATAAATACATGGATAGACGAGCAGATTCTGACACAGCTGTCTAAACAGCCTTTAACGAATGCATGGTTGAGCATAATTGCACTTTACAAATACCATGTTAATTAACTTAATTAGTTACTTACATAAAGTCTATATTTTGTCTTGGCTTGTTATAGGAAAAATATTACGTAATACAAAGGCAGAGTATAGCATGGATTTTCCTCTAATTAGCACAAGGCCTTTTCTGTGTCCTTGTTTGTCCTTGACAGTGGCTTGGATGCCAGTGGTCTTTGCTTCATCTTTGCTCAGATGCACTCAGTGTTCACGCTTCCTGGCTGCCACACATGTTAAATGTGCACGACCAAGGCTTGTGTGCGTTTGCTGCTGTGAGGCTGCACTTAATTGACTTTTCGACATGTCTGACGGAGACTTCACCGGGCGTAAACGTGTCACCAGCATGGCTGTGCTCTGAAGCAGAGTACTGACGGCTGCTGCTCGATGGAGACTTTGAGACCGACTGTCACATCCAGAGATAATGGGAACAGGAAACGATGGAGTTACGGCTAGAATTGTTTTGCTCCATCCACAGGCAAGGAAATTTTTCATGAAATAGAAACTCCACACAATAATGAACTTCTTTTAACCTTTTAATTGTGCTGTGGTGCTCATACGCAGATAATGTAACACGTGAAAATCTCGCTCGGAGAGTAATATTATAACATTGAGTTTTGATAATTCTTTTCCTCAGTAAACCATTGATCAGTGATTACTAACTGCCTTGTAAACCATCTTTTACAAGATGACCAAGGTAAAGAGAGTTACAAACTGTGTACACTTTCGCTACGTTGTGGAGTGGGTTGACAGTGTATCTGTTTCATTTAATCAGCCAGAGAAAACTGACAAATTGAGTTTCTCACTATTTATTATCATACCTTCATGTAAAAAAAAACAAAAAAAGTTTAGCTTCTTTGAACACTTCTGTATTGAAAGAACCAGGCCTGATTTTATGGCACAAATGCAGGCTTCATATTAAACATTTTCTGTAACAATAATTGAACTAGCATCTCATTGTGTTTTATGTACTCATCTTTTGCTATGATGTGTTCATGGGACTGAATCATTCAGTAATTATGATCTTAGGTGCAATATTTTCCCATTTGGATCCTGCAGCTGGTAGTCACCTTACGTTCAGGTCCCACTATGTGTAACATTGATTTAAAGTCCACATTGTGTCCTATATCATGCTTTTTTCCCCTCCTGCCTTGAAATCAAAGTGCGTACAGTAATTTTGCTCAGAATTACAAAACACAAATTTAGCTTTACAGTCTAGCAGAAAAACCCCTCCAGGCTGATGTCCTTGTGTTGCATGCCTCGTTTCATTACGGCGCGCCTGGGAGCCGTGCAAGTTTTTGATTGGTGCGCCTGTATCCGTGGGCTGGTTCACTGAGCCAACCGCGGCTCCTCTCCCCTGCTGCTCGGCGACCGCGGCGGAGCGCAGTATCTGCCCACTCGCTGATCACCAAGACTTTGTGTAATTTAAGTGGAGCCTGGGAGAGCAGCGGGTGACTCTGAGATGCTGAGGCAGCGTGGCAACAAGGCCGCGAGGCACCGAGGCAGTGAGGCAGCAGGGCAGCGGAGCGTGAAGCATCGCTGCAGCAGCAGAAAAATTCTTCTTTTTTTAAATTTTTATTTATACTCGTCTGGCACTGTGGAAGTTGAGACAGAGACAGAGAGAGAGAGAGAGAGAGAGAGAGAGAGAGAGAGAGAGAATGCCAGAGTATGCCAGAGTTTTCATTTGGCTGGAAAGGAATACACAGCCAATAGTATCCTAGTATCCGTGCCAGCAGATGCACAATATTACAGCACCCATCCTCAGTCCTGTATAAACAACAACTTCACAAGTCAGCTTTAAACTGCTAATGATTTCAACAGTGGGGGTGTATAGCAGTATATCTGCTCTGGACGCCACAGACTTACAGTGGAACTTTTCCTCTTGGCAGTATTTTTTTTAAAAGCCCAATATTGTACTTTCCATGGAGAAATCTGCTCAAAGTTGGGTCAGTATGGTGAGGAGCTTCATACATTGTAACAGGGTATAGACTGTACTTCAGTTTTTAAGTTTGAATCAGGCATTAAGATAGCTGACCCAGCCTTTGTCATTGTAATTATGTGCATAATTAGGCACTGAAGGTTTTAGCTGTCTCGGTGAAACTTCATCCAGTGGTAGTCTGGTAGTTCAGATGAGAGTTGGGGCATATTGAACTAATTCACAGTAGAAACAGCTTGGCAGGGACATATTTTCCAGTAAGGTGATAACTAGATATAAACTGTAACATGAATTTTTTGCAGAAGACTGCATCTTACACTCCAAGTCCCTAAATCATATTTATTTTAACTACATTAAATGCTTATGAAGGGTTTGTTGTCTAATTTAATGCAGAAATGGGCTACTGTTTTCAGTTCGTGACATGAGGTCTTTGGACTGAGGGCTCCTCTCTAATGTGTTCATATGTGTGTAAAAAAAGCAGCATGATGTTACAGGGTTGTTTTTAATTTGCACATTCAGTGTACATTCAGGAATTTTAGAGGTCAGAATTAAAGTGGCACATCCTAGGAAATTATTCAATTACCTGGCATTGCCTCAAATCACAGCAACCTAAATGTCACCTTATTTTTATATTTGGAGTGTATTTAAATATCAGGTTAATATTTTAACAGCATGCGTTGGATTGCTGTAATATGTTTTCAAGATTTTAAATGAAATGAACATTATATTTGGGAAGCACTTCTCAAGACACCCAAAGCACTTTAAATAGGGACACCTGTAAATTACCACTGGAAATAGGGGCTCTTCTCCACCACCACCAGCACGCACCCATCGACCCGTGTGCTCTGCCATGGCAGCCGCAGTACACCAGCTCACCATACACAAGCTATAGGTTGGCGAGGAGAGGAGAGAGTGATACAACCAAATCATATATGGGGATTATTAGGAAGACGGGTTTGATGAAAACCATTCGGGAACTCTAACCAGGACACCAGCGACCACCCCTTCTCTTTGCGAAAAACACACCGGGATTTTTACTGAGCACCGAGTATCAGGACCTTGGTTTGATGTCTCTTTAGAAGGACGGTGCCACTTTTGACGATATAGTGTCCTGATCACTGTAGTGTGGCGTTAGGACCCATACAGGCTGCAGAATGAGCGCTGCCCCTCCTAGTCCCACTAACACCACTTCCATCAACAACCATAGCTTTGCCATGCAGTCTCCCATTCTGGTACTAACCAGCCACACTTCGATTTTGTGGGCTATCGCCCCTGAAGTCTGAACATGAAATCTGCCACTGCAGTCATAATTCATTAATGTAACAGATAGCACTGATAGATTGTACTGCTGATGTCACAGATAGCGCTGACAGATAGCACTAATAGACAGCACTGTTAATGTAACAGATAGCACTGATAGATAGCATTGCTGCTTCACCACTTCAGTATTTAGTTCAATGCTGGTCGCCTGAGTTGTGTTTGTGATGCTTGTGTATATCTCTCTGCATGTGTGCCTTTTCTCTGGGTGTGCCAGCTCCCCACCCCCATCCCCACAATCCTGAACAACGCAGGTCAGGTGGATCGGATGTCCTGAGTTGTCTTCTGTGTTCTTTGTAGTGGCTTAGCGGCTTGTTCAGGCTTTGCACAGATCCTGCCCCGGGGTGAGATCCAGGCTACTTGTGATCCTGTTCAGGATATGCAATGAGAAAATTACTTTGCATTTTTCATAACGCTTTATGCTCTATAACAATTTAGCCTTCAACACTCACTAACTGCCTAGAAACTATTGTGTACCGTGCAAGTAAAAGATTGAAATAAAATATGCAAACATACATTTTCCAATGTTTTATGGATTTTGTAAGTAGCTCACAAAATAATTAAATGGTAGGTAACAACATTGTCAGTATTACTGTATGTGAGGACCTTTTAAATGGAAATACTCAGGTCATTGCTGAAATAGTGACTTTTTAGCTAAAACATGATAAAACTGCATAAACAGAATAAGAGTAAATCAGCCCGAGACACTGTACCCTTTCATTCTGTTATCACTTTGTCATTGGCGGGAGGGCAAAGGCACATTGAAGAGTAAGGTGTGCTGAATTAATCTGTCACATTATTCTTGTCTCACAATGTGTTGGCATCTTAGATAATCGACCGACCAACTGTGGAAAGTCAGCTTTCAATGCATTTCTGCATTTTTCATCTTAGACCAGTCCATTAACAAAAGTATGATAAGAGTTGGGAAAAAAAAAAGCCAGGTAAATTAAAATTATTGCATTTATAATGTAGTCAGTTTGTGTAAAATATGTTTACAAACAAAAACAGCAACTGAACAGTTTTCTCAGCTTCCGTATTTATTTAGATGTGAAGTGTCAGCTCTTTAGTTCACTTGAAAGGGACAATCTAATATTAAAATAGCGTGTACGAAGACTTCAAAAGCTAATTATCTGATTTTGGTTCCAGTGAAGGTGTGTCCTTTAGTGGGTCTTTTAGGTTTAAAACCTCCCTGTGGTCAGGATACACACACAGACACACACACACACATACACACGCACACATCACATCTTCAGATGTGTTTGATATTTGTGTTCTCTGTTCCCTCATTGCACCACTAGTGCTAATCATAGAATACAGCAGTTCTACTAAGTTATAGTGGTTTTAATTGTGGAAGGTGTTTGTTGTCCATACAGAATGAGTCATTTTAAGGGGTTTATTGTGACCGAATTTTGCAAAGAGTTCAAGGTTAAATAGCTACTAACTCCAAACCATTAAATTACCCAGTGTTAATGCTGTTATTAATTTGATCCTAGAGGACTTTAAAACACAGGCTAATTTGCTGCGGCTGCTCTCAGTGTCCAATAAAAGCACTAAAATATATGGTACTAAGTAAAGAAACAGGCTCTAAAGATTTTATGAAGCTCCTTTGCTGTTAATCACTGCAGTCCAGGGGAGTATACAAACATAAAGGCATTTGTTTATTATTTATATATTGTTGTTGTACATGCAGATATATTGATGAAACTTGATTATGAAATGATGCAACTTTTCCTTTAGCGGAGCGGGTTTCAATGATGTAGAAATGTGTTTGTCTGCACCTAAAAAGTGGAGTTATGGGCTCCTGACCCATAGGCTGTGCATACAGGCACTCGCTGTTGCTGTGCTCCATCTTCACTCCCAGTTATGCGGTCAGACACTGCGTGTGGCCCGTGACACGTCTTTCCCAGAGGATTGTTCGTTTCTCTCGTTGTTTGGTGTGTCGATCCATCGGTAATGCAGATAATTAGGAAGCCACCCATGAGGCTGCTGATTGGTCAGTGGGGGGGGGGGGGTTAGTAAGGTTAAAGGTTAGCTCTGTCGCAGGCCTCCTCATCGTGAGTTTGCCAGGGCAGCATCTGTTTGTCCAGACATCCAAATGCAAAACCAGCTGCACGAGTCAGGGAATACAGTAAAATTGTCACGTCCGTTTTTAATCCGTGAGTCACCAGCAGAGGTAATTGGCTGATTGTTTGAGGTTGTTAACACACCATCCTGGGCTTTTTAAACTTGTGAAGAATGAACAGTGTGTAACTCATGCTAACCTGCCTGCCATTAGGTTGAGCCACATGTCAAGTAATTTGTGTATAAATGTTAGAGGGAACGACTGCAATATGGGTTTGCAGGGCTGGTATTGTGTTCTTTAACTTATAATGAGCTAAATATTAAATTAATTTACTGAGGAAGCCTCTTTAGTTGGTTGGGTAGGTGACCTTAAATATGATATATTTTACATTTATATTGTACTTTTTAAAAATTAGTACTGTACAAAATATATATGTTTTTCCCTTGTTTAGCATTACTATTGTAGCTATGGTGTATATTTTTATAGTCTTTTGGTATATTTTGTGAAATAACTTTTTTTTAAGTTTGTGCTAATAGTACTTCGAATGTCTTGATGCTTCGTCTTCTTTTGTGTAAAAGTATATGTAGTATAATTGTCTATAATTAACATACTTGGCTGGTAATTTTGCTGTTGTGTCAGTCAGACAGTCTGGCTATTTTTATTGTCTTTATTCTTAATGAGTTATTTTCTTTTTATATAACGGGACATGCTACACTACCCTTGAAGGAGGTACTTCAAACAATACAGAAGCATAACCAGCTGTGTGAGTCAGTAAAAATTATAAATTTTCTTTCATTAAAATTCCTTGCCTCTTTAAAGGTCGACCTTCTTTGTCGAGCGTTTGCTTGGTGTTTTGCTTTGACTGAACCGTTCTTTTGTGTCATAATCACATATCAGAACTGGACTGGCATCGACCACAACTGAGTGGTTGCATAAGTGCATTTCAGCTTTCAGAGTAATGCATCCACTGCCTTTGTACAGCTTTGTCCCCCGGTGTCGTTATGCCACCATTTCGCTCTTACGGCTCAGCTGTTATTTCTCCCTGCCCTCCGTCTTTACCCAGAATACACCAGTGTCTGCAGCTCTAGTGCATCGTGAGCATCGACTTGCCCCGGACACATCGTGGCATTAACGTGGACCCGCTCGCCCCGTCTCTTCTGTCCAGATTACCGCAAATGATCTCATATCACAAAGGGCCGTCACTTCATGTAAAGTGACGGGACAAGTTTACGGGGTGACGCCGCTTTCAGTTTTCTCATTTTCAGCGAGGTAAAGAGGTCAGCGAGCCCCACAGTGCCCCGCTCTTCCAATCCGAGGGGTAAATGTTATTTGATTAACCTTGTCTGAAGTTAACAGATTTGTTGCTTTCTCCTGTTGTCCTCTGCCAACACTTAGGATGCCCCGATGCCACTTTTTGATGTATTTTGCTATAGTTCATTTTCACAGAGATTATAAACTGCTCTACCACAAGACATCTTTCATAGTGGATTGTGGCAAATATATTCATAGTCATATATTTATAGTGGTCCAACTCCAAGCCGAAAATTCCTTCAGACACCTTATGGCTTTAATATATTAGAAACCGTTGTTTATATAATTACTGAGTAAAAATGGTTATTACACTATGCTCTAAACATATTATAGGCTTCATATTGGATGTTAGGTGGCAGGTTGTCTTAGCAACCTATATTAGATATTAAAAAGGGAATGAGTCACAAGATGCCTGTAGTTTAGTAAAGCTAAGGCCTTTTGACAAGCTCTGTGCATTTGTCAAGCAGGGCGGGACCCTGTTGCTGATGTTATGATTGCAGATAATCAGTTTACTGCTGTACTGTTGTCCCTAATGACATTTCGGGCTCAGGGGCGAGGAACCTGTTGGTGAGAAACCATTTCAAATTAAATTGTTTGTCCACCTCTCTCTCGCAACATGAACACCTGTAAGTTACCACTGGGGAACTGGAAGAGGTGACAGATATTTTCTCTGTAGCACTAGTTTCCATCTGTGAGTCCCTTATGCCGTTTCTGTTTTCGTGGTGTGTACAGCATGTTGTATGTGTCTTAATGGGTAGATGCCTAAAGGGATGGTCTTGTGGTAATGAGACCATAGTGAAATTGCCATGTGGAACTCTGATGACACAGGGAGGCTATAAATTCATACTTGACCTTATATTCAGTTAAATCAACCTCATTAATTTGCTTGTTTTGCTTATATTTACATTCATTCATTCATTCATTTTCCAACCACTAGTTCTGGAGTGGGTAGTGGTTGGTGTTTGGCCTATCCCAAGCAGCATGGGGCACAAGGCAGGGGACACTGTGATCTGGGTGCTAACCCATTGCGGTTGATATATAAAATGACATTGCTGTGACCACAGTCACGTTGGGGGGCCTGATGTTAATGCTCCTCTTCCACTCTAGATACATTTATTTTGAGATGGCAGCTGTCAAAACAAAGGTCTGTGTGAGGTATGGCAATGCCAGCTTCATTGGCATCACCTAAAAGACTTCATGATGTGTAAAGCCCTTTTCATTGTAAAAATAGCCCTTGGAGTGAACTAGCCTATTTCTCTCTCAGGAAACCATGGACCCAAATGTCAACCATGCAAGAACATATTTAAATTATATTTTATAATGTCTTTATGAAATGTCAGTTTTATTTCTCTTTAAATGTAAACACACACACACACACACACACACACACACACACACACACACACACACACACACACACACACACACACACA
>JABJVR010049282.1:0-22290 GCA_025773905.1 Chitala chitala | reverse complement strand
TTTTGTAAAGACATAACACCCATAACTCCTTCTGGTATGGGGCAGCCCCAGACTGTAAACTCCTATATTTTTCTCAGGGAAGAAAAAAGCATAGCTAAAATCTGGGGCTTCTTGACTTGACTGTGCTGATGAAAGGGATGAAAGTAATTTTATTGCTAAGACTGAGTTCATTTCCCTGTAAACTGGCTCTCATGTGTTGGGTGTGGTCTTACCAAACATTATACCATATTCACTATGCTTGTGTTCCTCTGCTTTTCTAACATTTACTGAAAACAAGTCCATACCTTTTGCAGAGTGATCAATCGCAGTCAAATTCACTCTAACGACTGTTCACTATTGAATTACTAACAATTTTGTCTAGGACACTGGATACTCCATTTACTTAAAATACTTCATTTACTTTCATATTTGTGTAGTAATACAGTGGTAAATTATATGGTTTTTTTTGCACTAAACTTGTGGAAAACTATTTTTGTTTGAGTTTTTTTTTGGGACCACAGTTAAGAGATTGTGGACCTGTATTGCACAAGACTGCCATAACATCAGCTCTGTTGCAGTCAATTTTTTTTATTGCTCCAACATGTTAGAAGTGACTAAGCACTTTGAGAAGTTTGAAAAGTACATAAAATATTAGAGGTATCATCAGAAGAAGCTCGTAGTTCAGGTGCCCTTGTATCCCAGACTTTTAGCTATAAAGAAAAAATGAGTGTTAGAAACATCTCATAGAGCACAGTGTACCACTTCTGTAGACCATTGCTACTCCTATCCTGAGCAAACCACTCTGAGTTACACAAAAAAGCATAAATGTGGCCTTAGTGGATCAATGACCTATTGTATTATGAGATTCAAAGAAGTACCATTGTTAATTCGCAACTGTTTGTTGTTATTTCATTGAATTGGTGAGGGATTTCTCCCAGTATGTGTGAGGCCTGTTTGGGTGTACGACCGCTTTATACCTTGTGGATTAAACAGAGAAGGTTTCTTAAGACAATGTTTTGTGATTTGCACATGGTACATCCACCAGTAGGTGTGCCCCTGAACCCAGAGCCTCCAAAGCCAATATCCCTGGACCCAGCGCTCCTGGACCCAGAGCCTCCAAAGCCAGTATCCCTGGACCCAGCACCCCTGGACCCAGCGCCTCCAAAGCCAGTATCCCTGGACCCAACGCCTCCTTGGTCCTTAGCTGAAGCAGTTTTCTATTCAGCAAGTCCTGTATTTAAACACTCTCACAGCAGTATCACTTCACAAGGTATTTTTGTTCTTTTGTATAACTACTGAGAATTCACACAACCCAATTGTCTTGCATTTAAAATCCTGGTCCTAGATGTCTGTATTGCTCCCAGCCCGATTTTTCCTCCAGCATCCTGCGTTTTATCACTTTTGTTTTAATCTTGGACAGATTTTACCAGATTATCAGTCATTTGCATTTCATTTTGACATAATTTTGTGGATAGTAAATTTAAAACACCTCTTTGATACAAGTCACTCTGCGATTGAAGTCACACCTATCATGTCATTTCAACACATCCATTTTACTGTAGATGTAAATCAACCGCTTTAAAAAATCTTGTTGGATACAATACTCTGGAATAATCTAAATTAATAGGAAGATAACTCTTCTTGTAGTGGTAATAAAACCATTTTTCTACAGCCATACCATTACTGGCCACAATGAGCCTGGCAAATCCACCATTATGGAAAATTGCGTGGGCAAACCCACTGAAAATGTAACTTTTTCATCGGTCATATGAGATAAAGGCTGTAAATTCAGTTACCCAGTACACAAACTTCAAAATTATAGAAAAAGACCATCTGATTTAGAAATAAGAGGAAAAAATAACAATGACATTAGGTTAGTGTGACGCCTTTGTCCAACCACACCCCCCTCATTCCCACCAATCAGACTCACCTATGCCTTGTTTAGCAGAGTATTTAAGAAGTTGCTTCTGTTTGTTTCTTTGTGAAGTGTTGATGATGATGATGATGATGATGATGATGAGGAGGAGGAGGAGGATGATGAGGATGAGTACTGAGCATTTGAATTACTGCATCTCTTGTGATTTTTCCTGCCTACCTTCACTGCCCTACCAACCCCACACCTCTTGGTTTCCTATATGTTGTTTTTGTGATAGAATGCCTGCTTCAGACCATCAACCTTTCTGCCAGTTTCACAGATTCACAACTTTTGGATTACGAGCTTTGTTTTGTATTGTTGAAGGCACCAAAATAAATCCATATTGCTCTGCATTTGGGTTCAGCCTCTGTTTGGTGATTCTGATCATGATAGCTACCTATTTAGAGTTCACACTATGTGTACTGCGAATACATGAAGTCCCAAATTCCCAAAAAACCCAAATAGCAATAATACAATCCAAAACCATGATACAATTAACACTACCCAAAATCACAAAGAAATACACAATTACCAATTTCTAACACCAGAATTTGCCAATACTATCTCTCTCTTTTTCTCTATTTTGTTTACTACAACTCTTCTTTTTACCTCTGCTGTATGTCCTTCCTTTTAAGATTTTTTGCCTTTGTCTTGGGGTGCAGCACCTCCTCTTCCAGTGCCTCTGGGAGCTTTGTAGTCTGTAGATCATCTCGTCCTCTATATCTTCCGGCCATAAGGGCTAGATGATGTAACAGAATAGCATCATATTATATGAATTGGGTGTCATCAGGTTGACAGCCTGAACTGTCCTAGCCACCGTCTTTAGCTGCCTGTTAGCATCTAAAATGCAGCACAGTACTGTTCATTAAAGTTGGAGTTCCTAACTTTTTGTCCTGTCTTCACCCACAGCTCAGCCTTTTTCAAATGTGAATCCCGTACATCCCACTAAGTAGCTGCTTTATTCACAGTACAGCTGTTTTGACTTCTCACAATGCTGAGGGACACAGCATTGCACCGAGAACCGACAAACCTCCTTCAAAAACAACATAGAAGTACATAAGGGATTTGTACTCAACCTCTAAACATGAGGTGATTCCTCCTAATCTGCACACATGGCAACCCTGGGACCTTATAGTACCAAAGCTTCTATCAGCCTGGCTTTTCTCCTTCTGCAGACAAACTGCTGCAGCTTATCCAAATGCAGTCATGCATCTGGCCTCTGCTTTAGCCATTGAATACAATTTGGATCTTGTTTAAAGCCTTTTCCCTGGCCATTTAAAAACCAAATGGTTCATGACTGCAGCACCTTCAAGATGGTACCAGCTTATAGACTTCTGCCAGAAAAACTCAGCAGTTTGTAAAGTCTTAACATTTTCTGTCTCTGTAAGCACTTGCTTAGAATATTACTGAAATATTCTAACAGCAGAGTGATAAGCCTTCAAACAACACAACTGATTTCTCTTTTGTTTCAGTTAACAGTCATAAGTAGTTGCACTACCTTTCTGAACTCAACTAGCCTCCAGCTAACACTGAACCTGCAGTAAGGAATTTAATTGTTTCTTTAGTCTCCCCCACCTAAACATTAATTGATATGTTAATTGTGTTCATAATGTAAAGCTAGCTATTTATCAGGATGCAGAAATGAGCACAGATGAATGCAGCTCTTTCTGTGCAATATGCTGGCTCAGTCGGCAGAGCTTCTGTCATTCAGCTTAAGGGTAACAGGTTTGAATTCTGCCCCAGCTCCGCAAGGATTCTGCTTGTTTTTGCCATATTCAAATAAGCCTCTCCCCAGGAGCTCCAGGTCCCATCCACCATCCAAAACACATTGTGCTTAAAATCCAGGTCGTCTTTGCAAAAGATAATTGGTTTCTGTTGACCCTGAAACATTGTTTTTAATGTAGAAAATGCTGTGAGTATTTTGAAAAAAAAAGAAACACAGGATCTGGCTGTTAGATTTGGATACAATCGTTTTAAATTTTCTAAATGCTTTTTTCCTTTGGGGCCCTTTCAAGAATAGTAGCTTTAGCTATTTGAATTGATGGCATTATTCACTTTAGCGACAAGTGAGAAACCCACACTAATGTAATTATTAGTGATATTTTTAATGCAAAATGTTTTTGTATTAAGAGAAAACCTCACCTACCCAGGCTTGCTCATTCATGGAAAAATGTTCTTACTGAGCTGCTGAATAACACCAGCACTGAATTCTGTTTTACAGTAAACACTAAGGCAGTGCTATCAGATCTTTTAACTGAAGATGCTAATTATGTGCAACCAGTAATGGTGCCGATATGCTTTTGCTGGGGCTAATGATTGAGCAAATTTTACAGTTTCATCAGCTGTCTTAAAATGGTTTCCTGTCTTTCGATTTAACTTCCTTCAATTTAATTTTGTATAGCTCCTGTATAGCAACAGAGTCACCCCAGGGCTCTACAGTTATTGGAATAGAAGCACAATATATTGCTTGATAGAAAAAATACAACTACCACTGAGACACAAAAGATTTTAGGGCAGTACGGGTTCACTACCATTATTCATAGTCACTCTACTCTTTCATGCTCCTCTTAAGATCAAAGTAAGTAAGGAATGTAGATAAGTTGAGTATTCTGAAATATAAGAAATGTTTAAAAGTTTGATTGCTTTATGATAAATATTATATAACAAATTCATGTGTGTTTACAGTGGTCCAGTGACTTTAAAGGTGACTTTACAGTTGGAAGTTAGTTGGAAGAGTGAGTTTAATGCATCAATTTAAAATGTTGATTTGGAGTGTGGAGTTAAAATTGTATATGAACACAGTGCAGTGGGTTGTCCCACTCCAAGCTGTACCCCAGTGTGTCACCTATGTTGGTTTGAATAGGCTCCAGGTCCATGATATTCCAACCCAGTAAAATGGTTTGAAATGCAATGAATGAATGAATATACAGCACATAAAATAACTTTTACATAGGTCTGGATTTTGGCTATGCAGTGATGCAATGTAAAGTAATAGTAGTTTGTTACAATTTATTTGGGGAGTTTCTGTAGTTGAGTTCTTAAATTTTTGTTGACTTTTACTCCACTAATTTTTTTAAATTAAATGTGTACATTTACTCCAGTAGATTTCTCACTTGGGACCAAAAAATATCCTCTTGGTAGCTTGCACCTTTGTTTTTGGTTTCATTTCAGGTGGTACAATAATAAATAATTCAGAAAAAAACAAATTTGGAACTCTTAAAATTCTGACTGCTTTTTCAATGACATCTACTTTCAATACTTCCATCCATATCCATCCACTACACCGCCATATCCAATCCCAGGAAGCACAGGCCAGGGGACACGTATATTGCATATCTTTGGACTATGGGAGAAAACCCACCAAGCACAGGGAGAACATACACCAACTACAAGCACACAGAGACCGGGCCCAGAGGTGTGAGGAGACAGTGCTACACCTCCACACCACCATGCACACTTTCAATACTTAAGTACCTTTATTCAGAAACTACTTTTGACTTAAATACAGTTAATAACAGACACTTTCATACTTTCACTTAAGTAATATTACAATTTGTAATACAATTTGACTTTTGCTTAAGTCCTTTTATTGTAAAATAGCTAAACGTTTACTTATGTGTGGCTTTCAGATGCTTTATACAACACTGTAGCTATAAACAAAACAATAGGTTTATGCAAATAATATCGTAAACTTCCCTTAGACTAGAGAAACACATTTAATGTGAAATATAAATAAATAAATAAATAAAGACTTGAGATTGGTCTGTTTACATGCTGCTTCAGGTCAGTCCAACACAAATGCTATCCACATAATGTGGTTGAGGTGATTGTCCAGGCTGCTGATACATCACCGGGTCTTTGCCTGGGCTCTGACTAGCTGTAAATCCACTTTATCTTTATCTTTCTCCCAAACCTGTCACCTGGGACATTGCTTGTGTTGCATAAAAAACCCCAAAAGCATGAAAACTGTAATGTCTGCAGGACCTACAAAGAGAGGCACCAAGCAAATGGGTACAATCCCTCAGCAATCCACATGCTGATCACATGCTCAAACTGTGCATCCAGAAAGAATCACTCACAAGCTAAAAACGCTAAAAAAAGGCTAATAAGCGGTCAACAAGAAAATAGGAATCAAAGCTGGCAAGGGAGACTCCATGTCAGATTTTTAGGTTTAAGGCCAGCTGCTGTAATTAGCCTTGTGACCAAAATGAGACCAAAAGTCAGGGTGTGGTGAATGCTGGTTATGGAGAAGCACTGTCCATCAGAAACGGTATGACGCATCTATGGAAAAGCATAGAGTGTAGTACAGCACAAGATCAATAGACATGACCATGAACTCACCTAGCAACTCATTGGCTATTTTTTAATTTTTGTTTTTAATTAATTTTTATTAATCCCAGGGGAAACTTTTTTTTTTTAGAATAAAAAAAAAACACGCACACACAAAAATAACATTTTTTTCCCCTGGATTCTTAAAAAAAAATTTCAGCAATTAGTTAAATAATTGTGATTTAATTCTTTCATTCTGTGTCCCGATGGGACTTGAAGTCCACTTGAAGTTGTTCTACACTCAACAATTACATAGTAAAAGTGTGTATTAAGAGTACACACTTTTACTATGCTCTCATTCAAAAACACATTTCATCTTGAGCTTATAATGTCCTACTGCATTGTATGTAAAGCATGTGAAAAAAGGGCATTTCAAATGAATTATATTATATTATTATTAGTGAATAACTTTGTAATCTACCTCAGATTTAAATTCTAATACAAAATATGTGAGGACAGCATAACATGACTGTCTTTTTGTTTGTCTATAACTAAGCCCCACAAAGTTCATTTGTGAAGGTTAACCAGTAACACTCATACTAGTTTGTTAAAGTTCGTTAAACTGTAGATGGATTCCACACTTTTTTAAATGCTCGTGGCAGTTTAACAGGGCCACCATCCCAGCCCTGTGCACAAGTGGAAACATGAGTGCAGTTCAGAGTTAGGTCCATTGTTACCACCTGGTATCATTATCTTCTGTGGGACCGATGACGCTACGTGACATAATTAGCCTTCTTTTTCACAGACAGACTATTAGACAGAGATGGCCTCCTCGAGCAGCACAGTGGTTAGCACTGTGGCCTCACACCTCAAGGGCTGCGGGTTCTTGTCTGCTCTGTATGAGTGCAGTTTGCATGTTCTCCCTGTGCTTTGTGCTTTGGTTTCCTCTGGGTACCCTGGTCTCCCCCTACCATGCAAAGAAATGTGGTGCAGGCTGCTTGGTGTTTCCAAATGGCCTATAGTGTATGATCATGACCTACAAAAGGCTGGTACCCTGTCCAGCATGTCCCCCTGTCTTGTGCCCTAAGCCCCCTGGGATAGGCTCCAAATCCCCTGTGAACCCATACAGGATAAGCAGTATAAAGAACAGATCAAGAAGGCCTCTGCAATTCTGGACAGGCCTTGTGGGGAATGAGATGGACAGCAGTGTGGTCCTCTCTGACCAGTCACACAAACACAGTCAGCAGCTCTCAGACACGAAGTCTGTGTTCATGAACTATCATCCCCAGTGCATGACAATTCACAAGCATCAGTGGTGTGTATTGTTGACAGAAAACATGGAGGTTAATCCAAGGAAAGAGCACTCAATTGTTTATTTCAAAATACAGGTAATTAGCACTAATCTGTACTGTAACAAAGCTTTAAAGAGACGTTTTCATCATTTTTTTAAAGATGTATAATCTTTGAAATAATATTGTGTTATCTTGTACAGATATTTGGACAGTGAGTCACTCAGGAGTTTGTGCTAAATGCCCATTCCAACACTGCCTTTTTAAAAACAATAATTAGTTCACAGAAGTTCATTTTCTTTTAAAATGGCATATTGTCTGTTCCTCTGTGCCATTATTATCAAAGCCACTCTCTTCAGTGTTATATGGGATGTTAATATTAGTAGATCATTATTGTACCTACTGCTGCTGTAAGCCAGTTCCAACTTTTACAGTCCTCCACTGAGGACGGATATCATTATTGATTCTTTTGTCATTCCACTCTGGGAACCATTCCAGTAGTGCACTGTAGACTGTTCTAAAGATTTTAATTTGTTCTTCCAAACTGATTTCATCAAGACAAAAAAATAGCCCGTGGTTGTTCATATGCATAGCAGTTGATGGCCTGATAAAAAATGACCTTGTTGCAGTGATACAACTCTGAGGACAAAGCCTTACAATGGGTTGCACGATATATTAACACGTTTGGCCAAAGAATGTTCACATTAAAGTAATCAATTTTCACACTGACTTCTTCACACAGAAGAACAAAACTCAGCAGTTCACTTTTTAAAGTTAATCATGCCTATTTCTGGCCTCTTGCACCTGGTGACTGTCAGCACAGCAGAAAGTCAGGAGCAGATGAGATAGTGTTATAGCTCTTTTTGTGTACTTGCCTTTCTGTTATGTGCTACGGATGGCACCAAATTACCAGCAGCACTAATTACATGTCAAGCAGAAAGTAAAGCTTAATAGGACATTTTTATTGAATTGCCTTGTTTTATATTTTTTCAATGCACTTCTAGCCTTTAACAAAAACACCGCATAATAAAACCTCACAAAATACATGCTCTAATACCACCATGTGTCTTTCACTGATGATAGCATAGTTACATGTTCCATGGGTAAAAGCAGATTTCTCTCGTCTTATTGCATTTACAGTGTACTGTAATAAAGAAACTGCTGTTTGATGGTAAGCTCCGTTCACAATACTCACTTTATATGAACAGAGCAGTTCAGATTAGGATGAAGGTAAATTCATTTATTCATTCATCTTCTATACTGCTTCACCCTGTTAAGGGTCACGGGAAGCCTGGAGCCCATCCCAGGAGACATAGGGCGCTGGGCAGGGGACACCCAGGGCGGGGCACCAACCCACCGTAGGGCACGCACACACAAGCACACATTACAGGCAATTTGGAGACACCAATCATCCTAACCTGCATGTATTTAGACTGTGGGAGGAAACCGGAGAACCCAGAGGAAACCCACCAAGCACAGGGAGAACATGCAAACTCCAGGAAAGCAAACCCCAGGCCTAGAGGTGCGAGGCAACAGTGCTGGCCACCACGCCACTGTGCTGTCGAAGGTAAATTTGTTCAGAATTTTTCACCCATGCTCTGTCTATTGTGACTTTAAATTTCATTATTTTTCTGTATTTAAATTGGCAACAGCCAGTCCTTTAACAATTTAAAGACTGATTCAAAAGTCAGCAATTCATTAAGGAAGTGAAAAGTTGCAACATTTCATTAACATCTTCAGGCACTCTATGTGAGACATTTTGGTTAATTAGCGCTGCATGTTCATCAAGAAAGAAATAAAATCATGAGAAAAGAATTATGTGACTAGATAGTCAAAACAAGTTAGTAATATACTCTAATGCTGAACATTCGGACCTTTGATTCACAGAACAGAACATCTCTGCAGCAAAAGGTGGTTTACAACTTTGTTATAAACAGCAGGAGTGGCAGACAGGGACGAAAAAGCAGCCCCAGGAAGGCGCACGCGCAGTGGGAAGGGGAGGCGGCACATGACATCGGTCTGACCAGCAGCCAGCCATCTGTCACGAGGCTTCACAGTTTCCCTCTAAACAGAGAGGTGTTTCCAGAGACAGGAGGCATCAGTGCCTCGCCGAGGTGCACATAAAGGCAGCTCCATAGCACGCAAACAAATGATGTCACTCACAAGGCATACAGGCAGAGACCGCCCACCGCCCCCGCACCCTTACAATTACTCTCGAAAGGAAGCATCCCGGCAGGTGGGGTGACCTCCATCAGACCACCCGGGCTTCCAGTGTGATGCTAGTGTAACAGGGCAGAACGGATCTCACAGGGCTGCCTGATGGTAAGAGAGGGCCCGGTCCTGCCACGCATCATGAAACAGTACCAAACACCTTCCACAACAAGCAACGGCAGCTCGGGCCATCTACCTCAGCAGGTCTGGCCGGAGGCAGCCACTAACCATCTGCTAGGCCTGACCACACACTGCGGCCCATTTCCAGCATACCTTCCAGTATATTTAATACTGCTGTACAGACACCTCAAATGTCAGTGTATTTTAAAAAAAAAACCCTTTTTTTCTGTCAAAGGTACATTTTGTGCATGAAATCAGCTAATATATGTCAATATCTCCTACAAAATTGTGTCAGTTTGGTTTTTGTCAACACTGCTTAACCAGCGCTCTGATCCACATTTTAAAAATTCTAAAACTGAGTTTATGCTAAATAAACATTAATTAGAGGCAACTGGTTTTTTGATTTTACATTTTAGTCACATGAACATGAATATGTTTCTTTCTGTTTGTCTTAATAGGAACATCTACAGCATATATTTAGTGTTCTGTGTAATAACAATGTATCGTCATTCTGATATACAGCAAAGACATAAAAAAAATGTAGTTAAAGGAATATATAGACAGTATGGGAATTGGATGGGCAATTAAAAAAATAAAATAAATTATTTTTCCATAATTTCAATGATGCATTTAGTTTTATACTTTTTTTTATTTTATTGCAAATAAAAAGTTTTTGTTTTATACCACAGTTAACATTTTCATTTGTAACAAGTTTTTGTTTCAGATTTTAGCAACTACATAAGTCATGTTTTTAAAAATTATTGATATTGTTGAACGGTACAAGTCACTGTGACCTCTAGGGGCCTTAAATTACAAAAAAGGAAAATGCATGCAGAATTTTGCTGTGTTATAGCTTTTACTTTACTCCTACTTCCATAATCCTGTAAATCCTGGGTTCATAATAAGGAGTGAAAGCAATGTTTTAAATGCAAATCCAAACGCACCTCTGATTTGATGCAGAGAAGTAACCACAGGACAGGAAATGAGCTAATTTCCTCGTCATTACACCAGCCATCTCAGTCATTGGACTGAAACCCCTGTGAGGATCAGAATGTCTCTCGGAGTGAGGCTCTAATTGTAATTGTGGTGTTTTAAACGTGTCTTCTCTGTCCCAGGGGCCATTGTTTTCACTAAACAACAAAGACTATAAATTCACAGGAATAAGAGAACACGTCTGGGCTCAAGCAACTTAAATCTGAGTAAAGCAAAAGATTTTATTGCCTTGCACATCAGTCAGCAGCAATGGGTTTTGTTTAATGAGTTGAACAGCTTTGTTTTACTCCGAATTTATAAGAATCAGATGCCTGCCGAGGTGCCGCTTCAAAGGACAGACGGTTTTAAGCTTTTGGGCTGAGCTGTGCTTCCCAACTGTTACACATTTGCATTGATTTTACTGCTACCCATTTCAGGTAGGTTCACTGCCTCACTGTACTCTCGCTCTGTTGCAGTTGTAGGATTTATTAATTATGTCATCAGTATAACGGCTGCCTGGTTTATCTTCAGCAACAGACACATAACATCCTCCTTACCATTTTATAGTGATAGGAGTTTTAACGGATGGGCTACAGAGACACGGTCCATCTGTTACTGCTGCCGTGACCCACAGACATTTTAATACATTCCAACTTGGCAGCCACTGTTAATAACTCAAGTGCCTCTTGATTATTTATCCCCTATAAATAAACCACATCTCACAAGATGTGCTTTTGCACCTTGGCTCATCACATTATTATTGTAGCAGAACTGACTGTAGAGGGTGAAATCTTACATTGCCAAAATGGTACACAATAACCAACGTGCCGATTTCCTTGGTAATAACAACATGCTGGTATTAGTCTCTCCGATGCCAATACCCAGAATATGATATTCTTGTTTAATTTGCGTTAACTGGAACAAAAACTTAGAATGTGCATATGAAAATTATCGAGCAGTGAAATTTTCCATCAAGAAAGAATGTTAGAAAGCCATTACTTACTTTACACAGAGGGGCAGTGTGTGTGCTGGTGACATCCAGAGAGCTCAGACCATTGTGTTTTGCTTGACTGACTGCATATTTCAGCATTACTCCACCACAGATACACCACAAACAACCAAGGGCCAAAACATCAACAAAGAGTGCTGAAAATTACAGAACCAGACTTATTTTTATTCTACCAGGTTCTCTGGCAGAAGTTCCACCTGCAGCCAATTTGCTTAAATCAATCTTCTGACCATCAATCCACAGCAAAGGAACTCAGCAAATACAACAAAGCAAAGGCCTGGTTATTCCCAAAGAACATCTGATATAGCAAAGTTATTTATTTTTAAAATCCCACTGTTTTAGCTACCAGGTGTGTTACTCACTGCAAAATTATTATATTAATGTCCAGCTTGCATTATGGTAAGTACTACAGTGCAAACCCTGCTGCGGTGATGTTTTAAAGTTATTTCAGACCACAAAACCAACTACAGAGCAGATGTGTTTACCAGAGGTCTCCAAGTCATATAAAAGTGTGTCACTATATACTGATACATCATGTGTTCAAGTCACCATTATCCTCTTAAATCAAAGGGTCATTTCCAATTTTTAAGTTTGCCCTGTTATAGCTAAACTCGAATAACTGAATGTAAGTCAGAATAAAATTGCAGCACGTTATGAAACATGCAATCATCATGCTTATGGTGTACATGAATCCAGGGGTATATCTTGAGATAATGGGTCCCCTAATAAGCGATCACCTGGACTCCCCCACAATAAAAATCTATACTTCCTGACTTGCTGCAGGGCACCTGTTTAGCTCTGGGGCTCCTGAATCATTTGGGGTTTTCCTCTACTTTCAACAGCCCTGTATATGGCGAACAGTCAGCGACAGTGTTCAAGGGTCAGAAGGCAAACCTGCCTGTCATCAGGGCAGCGCTAATGTGTTAAAAGGCTGAAGCTGATGACTGAACACCAGAACTTCCCATTATAAACAACGGGGAGATTGTTTTAGAATATCTCGAACAGAAACAATTAAAATCTAAAACCTTCTCACTTTTCAGGCTGTAATTTTGGTGAGCGCTGGAAAGAGGTACAAGAGAAACTTCAGACGAATAATCCCTCTGTCAACTGCACAGGAGCAGAAGCTCCATAAATAACTAAAAGCCTGGCGATTGTCAAGCCTTTCTGCAGCTCCTTCTTTTCTAAGAGAATATGTGCTTTATCAGCTGCAGTTTCAGCGCAAGCCTAGCAGGAGAGCGGCGTTGGGCTGTGTGAATCAGCAGAACACGAACCACGCCGCCACAGCAGCACTTCTCCCCAAGTGAAATAAAATATTCCTGCACACGGTAACACTGCAGGCAAAACGTGGATGAGACCACAGTCATGCAGCAGATAATGCGAGGGCCTTCTGGCAGGTCAGCACTGGTGTCACGCCATTGTCTGCGCTGATCAGTGCTGCGGTCGAGCGTGGGAGAACACTGATGGTGCGGGGGAACATCGAACTGTCAGGCAGTTATAAACAAAGAACCCGAGGCATGTTCAATACAAACCTACCAAAGGCATGGGCAAAAACCATAAAACCACTAAACGTGCTTCTATGAGCCATTATCAGGCCTAGCTGGCCCTCTCTACCTCAGAGAAGCCTTTAGATCAATTATAGCCAGATGGGCAGATTAATTATAACATGATCACAGGGCAAAGCTCATCAACAGAGGCAAGTCTAATCTCTCACCATGGTCTCTGGTGCATTTGAATAATGTTCCCATCACTCTTTCCACCAATAAGAAACAGAGTGAATAGACTCTACTTTACACAGACAGTAACCGGCTACATCCCAGCTCTTCAATGCAAACGCATTGCTCTTTCCAGATTTGATACAGCTTACAGATACGTTCAACATTTATATATTCATGTGAGGTTGCCATCTAACATTATCAGCTGAAACCAGGAAGGGAAAGCCATAAACGACTGTCAGAACTTCTTTTTGTGGGCTTTTCAAGTCAAGCTGTACCAGATATAAAACTTTGTAAAAATCGTGTGGTTAATCCATGCCTTTTGAGGAAATAATTCACACGGTGCTCTTTACTGATTGCCAGCGTGGCTGTTTCTTTTCCAGTTCAGTGCCACTGCAGAACAGTCAAAGTACAATGGATTGAACTCTACCTTTATGACTTGGCAGTCACTCCTTAAAGGGGCAGGGGACATACACTCCCCCCCCCCACATCACATGCTATTAACACGGGCAGACAAGTCACGTCCTTCAGGGCTGGGTGACACGCACCAAAGGTGAGTTCACTTTTTACCATATACTTTCTTTCTTATCTGAAGTCTTATCTGCTTAGGAGCTCTTAAAGAAAATCATTTACTAACTGATGAAGTAATCAGTTTCTGTGACTGTCGACAACCAAAGTTCCCCTTTATTAACAAACATAAAAGCACGTGCGGGGTGAATTGGCTTGTTGTTTTTCATTTCACACGTTTTATTATGGTCTAGGCATATACCCCATTGATGCTACTGTCAAGGAGAATGCCCATTTATAACCTATATTCTGCAATTCAAATAGACGCCTGTCAAAAAGATGCTTTAGGGAGAAAGTCAACCTATTCAAAAAGTGTGGATACAGCTATAAATATTTAAGAATTCTGGTCAATTTGGAGATACTGGGGGATTGCAGAGTCTGTGTATTTCTGGACCCATGGAAGTCACTTCAGAATGAAAATTCTTA
This sequence comes from Chitala chitala, assembly GCA_025773905.1. Classification (NCBI taxonomy): domain Eukaryota; kingdom Metazoa; phylum Chordata; class Actinopteri; order Osteoglossiformes; family Notopteridae; genus Chitala; species Chitala chitala. The sequence continues at coordinate 7,821 of JABJVR010049282.1, read as the reverse complement.
GGTGTGGGAATAAAATAAAGCAAGGTCTTCTGCTAGTGGGGCCTGCATCTGCGTTTGGGCAGAAGCAGAAAGTGCTGATGAGTCCACAGTCGGAGAACAAACAAAAGAAATTAAATTTCAGTACGGCCGTACGGTATCAGTTCAAAACTGAGCTTGTGCAATTTTTTTTTTTTTTTTTGGGCACACACTGTCCACGTTTAAAAATATCCATGTTTGCTGTATGGGTTTACAATTACACACTGCAAGCAATACGGCGTTACAGGGGCACAAACCCACTGCTCAATCAAACATTCTTTTTCTGCAGTGCCTGGACAAAACGGCATCTGGAAAGTTGCTTATGTTGGTTAATATATGACAATGTAAAATGTAATATTTGGTGCCAGCTCCCTTCTCCCCCTGTGTGGGCCATGCCAACTCTGCGAGCAGGTCAATAACACATGATGTGCTGTTCAGTACTAGTGTATCTACCGCTGTTACCTATTTAAAAAAATGAAATAAAAAAAATTTAAAAACAGCTACAAAAAATATATATATTACTTAAAAGATGTACACATAACACCGCAATGAAATCTTGAGGCCTTATTCCCATTTGTAATCTGTTTAAAAACAGGGAATTCAGCATTCAAGCCAACAAAAGTGAGCTGGAGTCAGTGTGAGTGGCAACAGCCCAAAGAACTTTCCATCGCCGATTGCCCAATTCCAAACTGCAGAAGGTTCTGGAAGAGCGATGGCCTGTATCCAGACAATGGAACCAGAAATAATGTAAGCCAGTGAAACACCATCCCAAAAAAATCTGCTGGTGTTTACAGCGCAGCGTCCCTCGGTCAGACGGCCGTTACGTTAAACATTTATGATGTCATCATTGCATTCATGACTTAAGTGCCTTCGCCAAGGGAAATGTTAGCTTTTTCAACAGATACTCCCTTGCACAATCTGGCCTATGTGTCATCAGTTCAAAGAACTGCAAAGCACAAAATAAATTTCTGTTGGAGAGGGCATGGAGCCATTAGATGGTTTCAGTGTGCTTCATTTAGGATGATAACCAAACACTTAATTCGTTTTACATAATGGTTTGTTCGGTATATTATTGATTTTAATGTAAATCAGATATTCAAACTGCATTCTTATATTGTTGTGACATTTCACGTTATTGTGTTGGCCTCACCCTTTAGGAGGTGAGATTGGTATAATGAATATGGCTTGTTTAAACACCAAAACAGTTGCTATCTGCATTGATCCCTTTAGCCAGTTACTTAACCTCAACTGCACTGTAAAATTATAAGATGCTTTGCATGAAAGCATCAGCAAAATTATAATTACATTTGGGAGAAATATGTTCGTTACTTCTGAGTTTTGCCATAAAGTGTGAGACTGCAAGCCTGTTAAAAAGATTTAATGACTATCTGAAAATTATGAAAGTTATTGTGTTGTAAACTGACATTCAGTAACAGAACCTAACTATCCAAGTTTAAAAATAGTTATTATATAATAATGTGAACAAATGCTGAGATGAAACAACAGAATATGTTAAACTTCCACATTTACATTTAAGCCCCACATCTTTACTTCATATCATGGCAGGTAATTCAGTAACTTTTATTACATATTAGAAGGCAATGTTTATGTTCATGCTTAATCAGTTAACTGCCAGGGCTGTAGGAAACCAGATAGGTAACTAAATAACAATTTAGCTATTAACCCCGAACAAAAGTTTTTTGGTTCAATTTAAATGCCTTGCTGTCTATTGGGCATATAACAATACACCTACAAGGCCTAGCAGAAGAAATTGTAAAGCTGCAAAGAAAAAAAATCTGCTTTGTGCATATCTTGTTTGTTATTCACAAAACTATAAATCATAATACGAGTGAAAACTGACTTAATATGTAATGAAAGGAAATGATAACTAGACATTTTTTAGAGCCGTCACCAAAAAACAAATGAATAACTGTTGCTGTCCTTTGTTCTGCTCTCACATACTGAGCTTCGTCAGCACTGAGGTGTTGGAGACTAATACAACAGGCTCCTAATGCTTTTATAAGGACAGAGGGGCTCTGAAAGCAGGAGAAACATGTGATCCGGAACAGTGCTTGATATCTGCCTAAGCAGTACAGTTGTGAGCAGTGGCGATGTGGGGGGGGACGTAGTACCTGCAGTTCCAAGGGCCCATGACTGACAGGGGCCCTCAAAAATTAGATCATACCATTTTAACATAATATAATCTGGTGTGAGTTCGGGTGCTGGCCAGCAGACTTGTAAAACGTATACATATTGCATATTCCCAGCAAAGGCAGCATCCATTTATAAATAGCTGAGCTCAGTTATCGTGTTTACTCCTGTATTGTGTGTAATGTGTGCATGGTGTACCTGATCTTGTTGTTGTAGGTCTTCCCCTTTTTGCCAGTGTCGATATTCCCTTTTATATCTATATTTATATTTTCCCTTCCCATGTATCTGTTTATGAGCCCCTGTTGTAACCTTCCCCTACTTTCCCCTGTCTGAGTGTCTGTGCTAAGGGTGAGTTACTGTGTTGTTGCATTGCCCACTGTCCTTACAAGGGCAGCAAAAGAAAGAGCTTGTTTTGAACTGCAGCCTGATATCCCCTTTCTCTTTGCCGTGTTTAGCAGATTACGCAACAACATCTAACATAATAACTTTCATGGGGCCCAGAATCTCTAGCTGCAGTCCTGGTCATGAGAGTATCACAGAGGAATCGGATGGACTGGTGCACATCAGAAGGCCATATGTCCAGTCAACATGGTCCCGTGTACCCGGCTGCAGCACGTTACGAACTGGGTGAGCTCAGAAATAAGCAGGAAAGCAGGAAGACCATAGTCCTCCTCCACACTCCAGAGTCATTGCATTCACCACCCACAGCTAGCACTTGGTATAGTATTCAAAATGATAGCCTTCCCATGTGTAACACATTTAATCCCCAGGAAAAGCCTGCTTCAGATCAAAGTCTTTATTCGCAAACCCTCAACATTTACTATCTGCTGTTGTACCCTGTTTGCTGTGTGGCATAGGCTCTCATAAGTATTTGCTTTACTCATTTCTCAACACTGGCTTTGAGGAGTACATTTAATATGTTCAGATGACATTTCTAGAAGAAGCAGGACTCCTGAATCTGAGTCCAGCTGTACGCGTTTTTAGCACAATAGGTTATTAAGTACAAAAGTTATACCTGATAAAACACGTTAATGTATTTCAGCCGCTGAACTTAAGAATTAGAGCAAACAGGTGCTCAGTCTCTGCCAGCACAGTTGAATATGTATGACACGACTCATAAGTTTTTTTTCCCCTTCGGTTTTAATTTGCCAAACAAGAGCAACGGGTCACGAAATGTAAGTACGTCGAAATATGAATAAAACATGTATGAAAATGCTGTTTTCCCTCCAAATGCGCAGGCGATAAAGCCTCCGAGCTCTCGGCGGTAGATGAGCCGCATCGCACCTTCCGGACATCCGCACTGCCTGAGCGTAGGAGGGTGCGCCGCAGATGAGCTAGGACATTAACTAGGTGACGTGGCCCAGGGGCTCCAGACGCAGCAGGACTCCCCTCAGCATGTCCGCTTACGGGACGCTGCTGCCCCCCCGTCAGGACACTCCATGAAAGGAGAGCACCTGTTGAGGCTAACAAAAAAGCAGCAGTATGAGCGCGGTTATTTCATAAGCCGCTTCGATCGCAGCTGCGCGATCTCACAGCCGTTTGAGGAAACTACCTAAAAAGCGTGACAATAATGAATGAAAAAAAAAAAAGACTTCCCGGGGATCAGTGTGGAGGAGAGCCTGGGAATGTCTCTGAGTAAATATCTTTTTTTTGATGTCAGGTTTGCTCAGGAATGGGGAATGTCAATATTTCCACAATACGCTCCAGAGGGCTTTGGGCCACTGCAAGAAAAGGGTCTACAGAAGGTCACAGCCGCGTAGGCCCTCCCTCCAAAATCTGTTCAAACATACCACTGGAGATCAAAGCCAATATGAAACCATGCACCCCACTACTCCCCACCTTGCTGTGAAATGGAAAGCAGCCTCAGGAGCTCATGATTTTACGATGCTTAGCACAGGAACCTCAGCATTAAAAGGGGAAAAATGGCATGCTTTATAATTCCACAACAGCTTATATATTTAGTTCAGGGAACCGGAAATACAAATAACAATGTCCTTTGTTAACAATGATCTGCTGGTCTCCATAACTGTGTTTATAGTTTAGTGGTAGACTTTTTGCCTGATATTAAAAAGACCCAGCTTTTATTGCAGGACATGCCAATTCTCGTACAGCTGTAGGTAAGTAGTCTCATTTCCTTGGGAAGGGTTAAGGATATTCAGAGTGAGATCTCTATAAAGGTCCCCTGTTTATTCCAACACCTTTTTGGCGGCTCCGTAGCCAACCTATGGCTAAGCATTATGGCTATCCTTTGTACCCGCCAGAGAGGCTAGGAGGGAGGATTCTGATAAGCAGACAACATAGAGCTTTCATATTCTTCTACCCAGCCTTGTGCTATGGAAAGTTCACTTCTTCCAATCACAAGCCATAATAGCATTGAACAGCTACCTGACTAATAACATGAAAAGGAACCTTATTGATCATTTTAAAAAGCATATTTCAAACAGGACGCTTATATTGCACAATTAGTTTAGATCACCTTAGATCACACAGTCATCCACTCTGGACGATTCATCTGCTATAGTACCCAGTGAGCAAAAATCAACAACCCCTAAAAAGATGTTTAATCATTCAAAAAATAAACACCAATGTTCCAAGCTACAATGTAATTTGTTAATATAATGGAAAAACTGTAACTGTTTAGGTGATGCCAATAGAAGTGCGAAACATAACGTACTTCTTGTTAATCACATAGGATTTTAGCTGTTAACACATTACATTTGTTTTCCCTTTGCTAGAGCTAATCTTCCTGACTAACAGGAGGGTAAACAAACCATTAAGCACTAGTTTTGCCTTACAGATTACTTGTTGTCTCTGCTCCAGTCAACATTGCTACTCCCATTCCTGCATCCTTTGTCCTTATCTGTTTACTGTGCATTGAGCATTGTGTACCATGCAGGTTTTCCCATTATCCAGGGGCTGTCTCTTATCTCCTCGGCTCTGACAGCTGCACCTTATAAGCTTCGTCCTTTAAAAGCTCACCAAGTCTGACACAACACAGATGAGGCTTGGAATCCCAAAACACCCCCTGCACAGCATTCTGGAGTCTTAGGGCATCATGGTGAGCAAGCTTTGGGACCAGCGACAAGTAGGTGTAGGCCTAGGGGTCGCTGTGATCTGACTGCATTGTCAACAACCTGTACTAAAGTTTGTTTAAAATATAGCTACAAGTGCCCCATTTAAATAAAGGTTACAGGTCCAATGGTATTAAGGTAATAGTTTATCTGCTAAGCTAATTAAATGTACAAGTATATTGATGATGAAAAAAGTTGTCCTTGGTTCAAAACTGAAAAAGTTTACAAAATCTCCCAAAATCTCTTCTGGCCTCCTTTTTGAACGATATCATGGAAATGTTGGCCTCTTCCAAGACATTTTGTTCTCACAGAAATCAGATAAGGCAGCGTGGAGCTTGTGAGGGACATGGGACGCCTAGCTGAACGTGTTTAAATGTCAGTTCCAGCAGGCAGTAATGCTTCTGTTGAGCAGTGGTGACACTGCTGAAACTACAACGCCCCTTTTAGATGGGGACAGGCAGTTCGTCACGGGACAGGGCATTGGGGTGAAGCCATTCCCATCGGCCCTGAGCTGAAAGATAACCACAGGGGGGACGAATGGAGAAGAGGACATCTGTAATAACACCCGTCCCCTCATGTAACCCTGCCGTGACTCTTGGTGCTGCCCTGCTGAGACTCTGACGTGCCTGACACAGACGCTGCCTTATCCAGAGTCAGACATTTCATCATTGGCAAAGAAAATGTGATTTTTGCTCTCTGGCTGACATACAGCGCTTGTATATTTTATGTCTGCAAGAAGTCTATTCAGCATTCTCTGCAGGAACAAATGTCTATATTTGAGAAAATAAAAATAGAAAAATAGACACAGCAAGAATCTATATACACTTATATGTACATATAACACAAAACAAAAAGTAAAATGACTTGACAAAAATGGAGTCGGTCATAAGGATGGGTTTTGGCCAGAACCAAAATGTTCTTGATTTACCAAGTCACTTTATCCACAACCTGGGGAACACGCCCTGCCAACATTCACAAAGGACTGAAACTCACCTTACAGGATTCAAGGATTCAAAGATGCACAGTAAGGAAAACATGTTTCCCTGTACAATGAAACTCTTCTTTTGCTGTCCACAGTGAATGCCAAATACAAGTAATAAAGGTATTAGCGAGATAAATACTATTTATAGAAAGAAATAAAATATAACAATAAAGAAATAGAAATATGGGCTATTACAACTATAGTGCAAAGTAAGTGTGCAATAACGGTTTATGTGCCACTGTTGCCTGTCTGTTGTATGTCAGCAGTACAGTGTCATAACCAAACAACAATTTGGTGACACAATTAACCATAGACAGCATTTTAGATAATAAAGTTGTGTTTGTCTGCAAAGTGAATTCTCTGAGTATCTCATATATAGCTTGAAAGCACATGCACTGTTTGTTTTCTGCTACCTGCTCCAAATGTACAGTATATCAGGAGAGTAGTGACAAAATCAGAAAAATAACATTCCAGGTGGGTCAGTCATCTTCTATACTGCTGCATCCTGGTGAGGATCACAGGAAGCCTGGAGCCCATCCCAGAACACATAGGGCACAGGGCAGGGGACACCCAGGGCAGGGCGCCAACCCCCCACAGGGCACACACACACAACGGGCAATTTGGAGACACCAATCAACCAAACCTGCATGTCTTTGGACTACAGGAGGAAACCGGAGAAAACCCACCAAGCACAGGGAGAACATACAAACTCCACGCGCGCGCACGCACACACACACACACACACACACACACAGACCCAAGGCAACAGTGCTACCACCACACCATCGTGCCGCTCTTTCCAGGTGGGTAAACTCACTCATTAATAACAAAACAAGAAAAAATTAACCCCAAGGATTATAATCATGTGTGTATATATTGATCAATTTTCAATATCAGTGTGTTAAGTATTGTTTTTTTTTTTTTAAGAGAGGAACCTCAACATTAATTTTTGTTATATTATGCTCATCAGATAGAGCGTACTGTACCTTGTTCCATTTTGCTCACTTTCTGTTGCTGCTTTCGATACCTTCTGGTAAACAATTTTGTGAGTTATAGTTATTTCCTTATATTGTGCACACCTGCCTCGTTTTGAAAATTTCAGAGTTTTATGGTAGCTGTAATACAGGTGTAATTGTGTAAAAGGAACGCATTTGAAGTAAAGAGAAATGCGCATATGTATTTATAAAAATAAAAAGAGAATTAATGAGGTACCTCCTTGACCACAGAGATTAACAGTCTCTCCCGGTGACCTTTCCATTGTCTTCTCTTCCTATCATGCACGTGGTCCAGCTACCCTTCACCCATGCTAATCGCTGCGCACTCCTCACCACCCTCTCATATCTCCTTCACCTCCAGCTGTCCTCCACTTTCTGCTTGCCTTTACACTGTTGTTTTCTTCAGACAAGAACCTGCACTAACCACCAACTAAGTACTCACACTTGTGTTGCTCCTCTGACCCACAATAGACGTATGGAGAACCTCTCTCAGGCATTATTAGAGTCTCAAGATCGAATGATGTTTTAGATCTAGAGCAGTACTGGCTTCACAATAAACAAGTGCAGTGAAACAAATCTATAGTATGTACATAAATTCAGTTATGTA
>JABJVR010049281.1:0-22290 GCA_025773905.1 Chitala chitala | reverse complement strand
ACCACGGTGCCATTTATTTCCTTGGTAAACCCCGGGTTAAAACCCTTTGGTTAAAAAAACTTCCCCCCCCCCCCCCCCCCCCCCAGATAAGCGATACCAAACCAGAAGTATTTTGCCAAAGTCTCCCTGCATGACTTAAAAATAAATACATACATACATTACTGGTATAAAGAAATAAAACCTTTTCATAAATAAATAATATCTGACTTTTTAAATAATTTGTTCTTAAATAGATTAAAATCATTATCATTATCAAAATCATTATTGTATGAAAAAAAAAATTGCCAATTTTATTTTTAGGTCATATCACCCAGCCCTCTTACCCACCAGTGCTGGTGCTGGTGGTGGGGGGGGCTTGCTGAAAGATGCAGGTTCTGTGTTTAGGCCTGAATGGAAGAGGAACCCTAAGATCCTCACACCTCACTCTTGGGTCTGCTGCTGACCTTACCTGTGTAACCAGCTCAGCCTCCTGCCAGGAAGCTGAACATCACAATTTCTATGCCAAGATTCATTCATGAAAACCACCCTCCAAATCCCTCCACTGACACAAATGGTATGCTCTCAAGTGAGGGGTGGAGCTTCTATTGGGATCTAAGAAATTAATTGTTCTTATGTGAAGGTGAAGCACTTGCACCTTTAAAATAATTCTTAAAAATAGGCTACTTCAGTTTCCTGAGGCGCCCGTTGGCTGGGACTCCAAACATTCTCCACGTCATTAAATGGCTCCTGGTTTTCCCAACCTTCCAATAAAAACAGCTTCCTACTGAAAGGCAACGGTGTTCCTCCAGGCAGGGGAGATCCCATGGTTTATTCTATGATGGAAGGGGGAGGGGGCGGAGTGTCCGTCCTGTAACCTATTACAGGAATATGCTGAAAGTGTGACGTGGACATAGACAGAGATGTCTAGGATGTAAAAATTTATGGATTGGCCATGTTATCTGTGCTGGCTATGTGAATTGGTTGCTCTGTCTCTCACACAAACGCACCCACACACGCACGCACACCAGCCGTATCAGATTATGAGTCATCGACTGCTGACTCGACAGCCTGCCAGGTGACACGGTGGCTATGCGTTGAAAGTTACTGCTGAAACAAATGATAGCCCTTTCACTGCATGCAACGTGAGCAGCGTCTGTGAGCAATTCCTTTGAAAGCCATTCTATGTCTAATACATCAATGGGGGACCCAGAGCGTTGCAACGCTGTGACCTCTGAGCGACCTCTTGCTCACTGAGTAACACAGAGGAGTAGACCCTGCCCTGGTTCTGGAGGGCCCAGTGACTTCTACTCATTAATCAGATGATCTGAAAAGAGTTAAATCCAAAAAATGTATCTATAATGTGGAGTAAAGTAAAACAGTGTGCTTACAGGCTACGGAAGACTACTTTTAATTTAACTTTTTAGACCATAAACACTTTGTCTTGTGTAGTCATTAGTAAGCAGCTGAGCTGTGTTTCATGTGCAGTGTTCTTCAGTGAGTGTTGATTATGAATTGAACAACCTTAGTGAATATGGAATGATTTTGGTAAAGACCCAGAATTTTTTTTATGTAACAGGAACTGTTTTATACATAGTTAATATGATTCCCACAGTCTCCAAGACTTGGTCGTGAGCTCTTCAAAAGAAATGAATGTATAAATGTGGTTAAGTGTATTGAATCTGGCATCGCTGGAACATAAATGGTCTAATTAGAATCAGAATCCAGTTCAAATAGGACTTGTAATTTCAGGAATTTAGATCTTTGAATCAAAAGTCTGAAATGTTGATGAGTCTCACTGATGGGAAGATGTCAGTGACAGCAGGAGGGCTGGTGAGTTCAGTGGGTTTACGGGCATCAAGGTCCTGATAGTGCCCACTGTGGTACTGACCATACACTTCTCTAGTGTTTGTAAGAACAGTGCTCTCGCAGACCCACCTCCACAGAGGTTTCAGTGCAGCGTTGACGTACAGGTGGAGTGTGTGTGCTTGCGTTAACCCCATCCCTACCCAAGACAACCCCCCCAGCTCTCCACCTCAGTGTTGACACAGCAGTGTATGGTTGCCGTGGAGAAACGGACAAGGAGCACAGGATGGGTACCATGCCCACATTCCTGTGTTTGACATGGAAAGCCATGTGATTAAAAGTGTGGTGGAGTCTGGCATGTGTGTGAGGCCTGACAGCTTTCACAGCTGGTCTCAGGGTAAGGGGGGTGTCTGCCCCTCCCCCAACTTACAAACAGCAACATTCCACTTAGTCTCAAAAGCTTCTGCTATTCACAGCAGAGTTTTCATGAAAAATAATCCTTTTTTGTCCAACTTGTGTGTGTGTGTGTGTGTGTGTGCATTTTTTTTTTTTTTTTGCTAAGGCATGCTGGGAAGTAGGTTTTTTAAATCCGTATCTTGTTCCAGAAAATAACCTGAGACATTTCAGAAAAGAGTACTACTTCATGTTTCTAAAGAATCTAATTTGGCTTGTACTCAGAAAGGGTAAAAATGTGCCTTCCAGAACACTCTATCACCTTCCCTGGGGGCATCTGATACGAGATTCGAGGGGATGAAAATACCAGCAGGACTTAAGGAGGAAATGGAAACCTGATCCAATCTCCGGAGGGCTACCCCTGGTTTGTCTGGTCAGACTGGAAAGGCTGTCCCCAAGTAGCTGGACACAGGCTGTTCAGTAGGAATGTCCATGGGGATTGTCTGTAATCTGTAGTTTAGTGTTTCAGGGCTTCCGTCGGGGAAGACAGGTAGGATGTGGGGAAAAAAAAAAACACAAGAGGTCATAGGTAACATAGATGTAACATCACCACACTGTTCTAATCTTGCCAAACTTCAGTGGTTGTTTGCACTGTCACCAAACAGGCATTGTGAGTTTAAAGCCTTTTATGCCTGGTCATGTTGGCTGTTAGCCACCGTGGCTCTTTGTACTGGCAGGGAGCGGCTGCCACCTTGACTTCATGTGGCATCAAGCAATCTTCAGCACGACCCCAGTTGCTAGCAGCTGTATCTCCTTCAGTCTCTGTAACAGCAGTGCCATAGCACCTGCCTATTTGTATGCCTGGAGCCACATTCGGATCTATTCCCCTGGAATTGCAGTGTGAGGTTCAGGCCATTAGTATGCAGGGGTTCTCCTATCACTCAGCTAGATAAGTGTGAAACGGGCCTGGCAGTCTGCCAGCTGGATAATGGGTTCAGTTCTGCCACTTTTTTAAGTGTCGGGTTAGTATCTGAGCTAGACTGGACGGGCACTTCTGTACCACGGCACATCGGGTTGGTGCGTTTTTTCCTCTTTTATCCATGGTGCTATATGAACCACTCTATGGAGATCACATCTTCTAAGAGGCTAAGGCTGTTTTTTGCCAGTTCAGGCTAACCTTAGCTCAGTTGCTGGCTTTGTGAGACTGGTGAGCTGATAACAGTGTTTACTCAGTTTTTACATTAGCTGCAGGTTTCACTGACTGGTGACCTAAAGAGAATCGTACCTAAGAGACAGGAGAATTAAAGCTCTAAGATTTGTACCATCATGCCTGATTGTTGGATATTGTTGGTTCAGGAAAGACCAGAGAACCAGGTACAGGAGGACCAGTGTATGGTGTAGCAGGCATGAAGTCTTAGATGGGTTTTTCAGGTGGGCAAAGTTTCTCTGTATCCTGTCACTATGGCAAGATTCAGTCTCCTTAAGCGAATCTTACTTATGGTCTGTGGGTCCTTGTGCTTTGTCCAAACTTTGTGCTACCATTGGCCACACCCATGCCATGTTTTTGTTTTCCTCTAACCTAAAAGTACAAAAAGAAAACAGATAGACCTTCTTTCAGGAACTGGTTTTATCAGTGTTCTTTTTTCAGCCGCAGAACTGACTGGCTTTTAATATCGATCCACACTGTGTCGTTCCCTTCCCCACTGAGCACTAAAAAATTCATTACTCTGAAGAATGTAAACTCTTACCCAAGCCTTTCCAAGCCTGATTAATTTTGATCACACATAATCACAGTGTTGTCTTTTCGCATACAACACCAATGCAAAGCTTAACCTAATGTTGCGAAAGAGAGTGATGATCTTCAGATAATACCAATCTCTCAGTTGTTACACATGCCTAGTAATTTTCCTGACCACTTATTGGCATAACTAAATTTCACCAAAACAAATTACCACTAAATGTGTTCCTCTTCCCACTGAAAACGCCTATATATTAGTACCAAATGCTCAAATCAGGTAATATAAATCTCAAATAATGAACAATCTAGCGATCTTTCTTAACACATACGTTGCTGTAATGACAGAGTGCTTAAAGAGCAGCAAGCCAAGTGCAGCTGAAGCTATGATGTGGATGTAGATCACCTTGTGGCTGACATATCATGGCCCTAAAAGGGCACGGTATCCTCTGAGCTGGAAAGGTGCTTCACAGTGGCAGCTTCTCAAAGCTGCTCTCTTGTTCGAGGGATTTTTAATTGAGATGGCAGGCTCAGAGTCAGAAAAGGTCGCAATTATTGTTTCTGAGGGATTCATGGCCAGCTGTGGAATTCCAGGGAGCCGTGGGCACAAACAGAGGCCATGAGCCTGCCATTGTGTTTGGGTATCTGCAGTACCAGTGTGGGGGCGCAGACACAGGAGGCGTCAGCGGAGAGGTCTCAGGGACTGGGGAAATGAGCTCTGATGGGAGGTGTCTGGAAGGTGGTTCCTCAAAGAGGAGGTGTCACTTGGATGGAAAAGGGCACCTGAGAGAGTAACCTCTCAGATAAAAGCAGATCTCAAGTGACAGGGGACTGTCTTACATAGAGGATGAATTCGGAAGAGGTGACTAAGGAGGAGCAATGGGGTCAAAGAGGAGGTGTGTCATACATGGCTTCATTATGGGTGTCATCACACATCCTCTATATTTCTGGGCTAGGTAGGTAACCAAGGGACCACTTCAGGAGTGTCAGTAGCAGCACAGTGAAAAAACTATGTGTGTGTGTGTGTGTGTGTGTGTGTGTGTGTGTGTGTATACACGTGTGAGCAAGCACATAATGGTAGGGGTGAGATGGGGGCAGTAGAGAGCTGAGTTCAGGGCTGTGTTTGGTGGGAATACTGGACAGTTTAATTTCAGTATGCATGGGACAGTGCTCTTAGCTTTCATGCCAAACTAAACAAGCAGATTGGACTGTTTCCCCCCCTTTAATGACAACACTGTGGTGCTGCACCTTTCATCTTCTCAGAAGGGATTCCTTCAGTTCCATTCTACTCTTTAATCTGATGCCTTGTTCTCACTGCTTGCTTAACGAAGTCAATCTGTTGGTGACATGTGAAAGCTTCGGTCTTCAGAGATGGCTGCTGGACTAAAGCATCATAGGATAGGAAAGCTGTCAGAATCTGTTTGCTGGTGCCAATGATGCGGACATCAGTGTTAAATAACAATTGCCTGTACACGTTCTGTGATGGTAGGATAAGAATGGGTTTGTCAGAGGGTACAAGGTTCAAGTTGTTGGTCTGTAAGCAATTTACCTCGCTTCGGCTCACTTTGTGAAAACATGTGGCAAACAAGTTTTTGAGCCAGTAAAATTGTACCATGTGGACGTTAACTGTGGGGTTTAACAGGCGTGCAAAATGTCTGAGATTTGATCAGCAGATTAAAGGTCCTCAAAATGCCCTCAAAGAAGACCTATACATGCACATTTCCTCCATTTATGTGCATTTTCTTGTTAAAACTAAATACAACTGTAATGTAAATTCCCAGCTGGATATAGGGATGAGATGTTTCTAGTTTGGTTTTCTGAATTAAAAGGCATTGGTATAAATTGTGTATATGATTAACCATTTAGGGTAAAAGAATAGGATGGAATGAAAACCAGAACCATGAAGAGTTTGATGCAGCCAGCCTCCTCACTCCCTACTGAGTCTGGTGTCTGTGGTCTCGGCTGTATGACCACTCTGCAATTATATGTTGTTGCTTGAACGGCTGCAGGTTCTGTGCTAGACTGCAGGGCTATCCTGGCTGTTTATGTTTGACTGCTGTTTTACTGTGTATGCATGTGTCCATCTGACCACCATGCTTTGCTCTTACAGGGAGCTGTGTGAAGTGTAACAAGGCTGTGTATGGTGCTGGCCAGGCCTGTCAGGCCATGGGGAACCTCTACCACGACAGCTGCTTCACCTGCAGCGCCTGCAGTGAGTACTGCGACCACAACATGGCCGTGCACGCTCATTCACACCCATAGCAAATACACAGTGTTTTTGGTTCTCCTGGTCATTCCTGTTGCGTTTATGTTGGTTCTCCTGGTCATCCCGATTGAGTTTACGCTGGCTTTCCTGGTCATCCGTGTTGACTGTATTTTGGTTCTCTTAGTCATCTCTGTTTAGCTTAGGACCAGCAGTAATAGCCTCGGGGCAGAGCCCTAAGCACGACACAGACCACCTCAGCTATGGGGGCCCACAGAAAGGTCACTGCTTGCGCTAACAGGCCGTGGCCCCAAAGTGAATCCCAAAACGTGGATGTGTAAAGGTAATAGTCAAGAGAAGTGCAACAGCATTAGGGATGGAGCTACTGAACAAATAAATGAGTTTGAAGGCAATTGAGCATTAGCACTGCTAGGGAGTGAAAAGAGAGGCTGGCTAAGACAGTATAGGTTAAAGTACAGTGTGTGAGCTTGTCAGAGATCCACCACACTCAGGGGGTGGTGGGCCGCCCTGGAGCTTGGAATGCAGTGTGGTCAGGGGGGCTGTTTTGTCAGCTGGACACAAGGGGCCCATTAAGGGAGGCTGTGCCACACAGACTTGCCCACTCGGGGTCCCTGACTCCTGCTTCTCTCGCTGAAGGATTGCCTCTCAGCTGTGGTGGGGGGAGGGGGGGGCAAGGCTAAAGGTGCAGAGGTAGGGCTTTTCACATCCCTGTTTTCTGCGGGTAAATGAATGCTGTGTGCTTCTGTAGCAAAAAGCAGAGGGCTTTAAAGGGTTCCAAAGAGCCCTGCTGATTGTTGAAAAGAACCTGCAGGAGTATGGAAATTTTATGCAAGGTAGTATCTAAGAAGAGGTCAGCAAGACCCATAATGGACCTTGTTAGTCTTTAGTAGAACGACACCCTGTACTATAGGAACAGACTCCCTCAGCAACATGAAAATAGCTTGTGGACTGGACAGGAAGTAACACAGGACTGGCACCTGCAGGTCATTGTCCTGGGATGGAGGAAGAAAGTGGATACCTGGTTTGAACAACGGCGTTGTGGTCCGTTTGGGATCGTGTCCAGGACTCCACTGTGAGGCAGCCAGCAGCATGGCGTCTGAACTGTGGCGGAAATGTGCCAGGGTGTCCCAACAGCCAGCGCTGGGGGTTGGCATTGGGGGTGGGGGCATCAGCTTGTTTACACGAGGCAGACACCCAAGACCACCTCTTCCCTAATTCAATTTGGCTTGATTTGATTAGCCTAACTGGGGTGCGCTCAGGTCGTTCTGCAAGCAGACAGCGTGCTGGCTG
Source organism: Chitala chitala (assembly GCA_025773905.1). Classification (NCBI taxonomy): domain Eukaryota; kingdom Metazoa; phylum Chordata; class Actinopteri; order Osteoglossiformes; family Notopteridae; genus Chitala; species Chitala chitala. The sequence continues at coordinate 14,866 of JABJVR010049281.1, read as the reverse complement.
TCGCCTACCTGTCAACAGGCCAGCTCTGCCCTGTTTGTGCTTGGCATGCACATTCTTAGCCGCTTAAACTGAACCCACCAATCAGGGAGCACCTGCTAAATGGGCTCATGCTGTCATTGGCCATGGGCCCTGGGATCGTTTGTGCTGATTAAATAAACAGGGCATCTTTGCACATGTGCTTTCTATAAATGATCGTGCTTGAATCTGCACTTTTTAATAATAGACTGTTTGTCTGATTTGATCTTTGCCAGAAATACATCCCATTTTAGTGTAAATTATTTCATGGTCTTTGAATTGGGGGAAGGAAGGCAATTGTAACTTTAGAAGCAAAATGAAACAGAAGGCTTACAGTGCAACTGCAACAGAACTGATTTAGAGATGTTTTGTGGTGGTCATGGGAGGTTCCCATTATTTATTTATATGCAAAAAGAATTTAGATTACTTATTAGCAATCCAAATTAGTTTTCTCAAAGCACAATTTAACACAGGCTGAATCAGAAACATTCATGTCCTGATTGCATTTTAATTGGTGCCGGATTTTCACCTGGAATGTAAAGCAAGGTGAGGTACAGTTAAGGATTATTTCTTTAAAGCCATTAAAAGCTCAGCCTCACCTGTATTGCCAGTACACATGTGAATGTGCGCATTATGTAATCTGGCATACATGTTCAATGTACATGAAAATGTGAACAATAAATATCTTTGTCTACAGAAGTTCATGAAGGCATACAGAATGGATTTTAATTAGGCAAAGTTTGCTGTTGCCCTGAAATGGGTTGGCACCACATCCAGGGTTGTCCCTTGGGTTGGCACCACATCCAGGGTTGTCCCTTGGGTTGGCACCACATCCAGGGTTGTCCCTTGCCTTCTGCCCAGAGTTTCTTGGGATAGGCTCCAGGCCTCCTGTGACCCTGAACTGGATGAAGCAGTGTAGTGAGTGAGTTAAAAGTTTTCCCATCCATCCATCCATCCGTTATCTTAACCACTTATCCTGGTGAGGGTCACGGGGAAACCTGGAGCCCATCCCAGAGCACATAGGGCACAGGGCAGGAGACACCCAGGGCAGGGCGCCAACCCACCACAGGGCGCACACACACACTACGGGCAATTTGGACACACCAATCAACCTAACCTGCATGTCTTTGGACTGTGGGAGGAAACCGGAGCACCCGGAGAAAACCCACTAAGCATAGGGAGAACATGCAAACTCCACGCACACAGACCCAAGGCTGGAATTGAACCCCAGGCCTGGAGGTGCGCGGCGACAGTGCTAACCACCACGCCACCGTGCCACCTAAAAGTTTTCTATTTTTAAATCAATGTTTCTAGTATCCAGTATTCCAGATTTACAACAAGATGTGTTGTAAGAAATTGGTTAAACATTTATCCCTCAAAAGGGAGCAGAATAGTTTAACTGTCTTTGGAGGTTTAGAATACATGCCTAAAGAGATGTTCTCACTTGCATGACTTGCTGGCTCTCCTTGACAGCACTGATACAGGGCATTCAGAACCTCTTCATACCCCTTCATTTTTACCCCTCATCAAACAACACCCAATAACCAAAAACAATCAAGCAAAATCAGGATTTTGGGTAGTTCTTAAATTTATTAAAAATAAACTGAAATATGAAATTGACACAAGTATGCAGACGCATTACTCAGCACAAGTAGTGCTAGTAGCACTTACCCAAAAAGACTCCATCAAGGCTGTATGATGCTACAAGCCCCACAGACCTGGATTTAGATATTTCCTACCATTCTTTTCTGCCCTGATCCTCTCAAGCTCTGTCAGGTTCAGTGGTGATCAGTGAACATCGATCTCTCAAGAGATGTTAAATTGGATTCAAATCCAGACCCTGGGTGGACCACTGAAGCACATGCAAGAGTTGTTCCTAAACCTCTCCTGTATTCTGTTTGCTTTGCACTTGCTTTCCTTTGTGCCTCACCTTTCAGCCCACTCCAGAGGTCCAGAGCCCTCTGAAGCAGGTGTTCATTAAGCACATTTCTCCACTATGCTCCTTTCAGCTTTCCCTTGACCCTGACTAGTCTCCCAGTCCCTGCTGCTGAAAAACAACCCCACAGCATGATGCTTGACCACTGCAATGGTCCTGCACGCATGTTCCCCCAGGCAGAGTGACCACTGGGGCAACTTTCTTACCAAAGCCCTTCTGCCTTGACTGTACAATTTGACCAGTTAGCCTGCTCTAGGAAGAACTGTGGTTGTTCCACACATCTTCCATTTAAGAATTGTAGATGCCACTGTGCTCTTGGGAACCTTCAATGTGGCAGAGTTTTGTTTTTTGGCCTTTCCCAAATTTGTGCCATTCTACAAGCTCTGCACACACTTCCTTTATGGCTTGGTTTCTACTCTGAAACACATGTGGGACCTTATATAGACAAGTTTGTGCGTTAGTCATGTCCATTCTATTGGATTTACTACAGATGAACTCCAAAAAAGGTGTAGAAACATCTCAACAATAATCCATAGCATGGTATACACTTGAGCTAAAGTTCAAGAATCATAGAAGTGGGTCTTAGTACTCCTGTTAATGTGATGTCTGTGTAATTGTGTGTGTTTTCAAAATACATTTTTTTTTCTAAAATTTCCTAAATTTTTATTTCACTTTGTCATTTTGGAGTATTCAGTATTGGTTTGTGAGGGGAAAAATACATTTACATGTGAAAGGGTGTGAACATTTTCCGAATGCACTGTAGATGACCTCTGCCTTCAGTGTCCCTCCATTACACAGACACAGTCGTGTGACAGGTAACATGGTCGGCCGTTTCTGCCTCAGGCACAGATAAGGCTGGTGACAGGGGAAATACTCTGCTTTTGGTGATATCCTTTTGTTAAGTCAATTATAACAATAAAAAATATTATTACTGGGATGCAGCTTATAAGATTTCATTTCCAGCTCTTCCCAAGTTTATGTATGATTTGATATTTAAACATAACGCAGCTTATATTTTCTTTTAATTACTTGGCACTCTTAAATTGTAAAGAGAAATATCTTTTGGAAGTTTCATTGGCAATTGGCATGTGATGATAAACATAAAAAGAAACTGTACCCGGCAGTTTTTCCAATACTAAATTCTTACCAGCATTCTAAGAGTGTACTATCATGGTGAAACTTTCCAGATCATTCTGTCCAAAGAGGGGAGATTTGCTGCAGAAACAGTTCCACAGCAGCTGTAAAAGGCGTCTCTGTGAGGACATCTAGAGAGGCTAATCTTGGGGAAGGTGGGCTTGGTGCCCACTGCAATTCTGGGGCCCCACGGCTGTGCTGATGGATGTCTGTATCCTGGCAACAGGTCATCAGCAGCCAGGTCTCTGCTCTCCTGGCATGCCACAGAGGCAGGTTAGGTGAGAGTCAGCCAACCTTAGAGTCCTGCAGCTTTTCCAGCCGCCTCCAAATAACAGCTCCAATCACACAACCTGCTCCTCCCGCTGTGTCCATAACTCTTAAAGCACGTATAGCCACCTTCTCAGCAGAAGTAGTTTGTACGGTGTGTGCGTAGCCCTGTGTCTCTGTGTGTTTGTGTGGCCTCTTTCCACTGTTTGGTGTAGCATCTCTTGCACATGGAGACTCCCCTAGGTGATGATGGGTTGTCATAGCAGCTGTTATTTTGCGTATTATATGGGGGCCCACTGCTTAGTGTGGATTTGTGCTCCTCACCTCATCTCATGTTCCACTAGCAGACATTTGGCATAAAGAGAGATTCAACCTTTGTCTGGAGAGACCCACAGCATGTGGAGTCGTTTTACGCGAGGCCCGGTGTCTCGTCTCGTCTGGGTCGGTGCAAACTCGGCCGAGCTGCGGGAGCACTGATGGAAATAGCAGGCGCTGGAGGCTCTGGAGAATTGGGTCCAAACTCAGGAGCAGGATGGAAATTGATGGGAAAACCTGCTGTCCTTCTGACGTCTGCCGTAGATGCAATTATTCCCACGCCTGTTTTCTAGAACTAAACCCCAGGACCATGCAGGATGCTGGACTGGGCTTAGGACACTTGCCGTAAAAATGCTGAAATATGAGTGTTCCCTCCCATCCAAATGAGCTGTTTTCCATGGGTTGCTCTTATAGTATCACGTGTTTTCCCAGCCTATTAGGACATGTTTAAAGGGTTAACAAGGCAGCCTCCTTCCTTTCCTGAAAATGTGTGGAATGCGCCCCTTTCCTGTGGGGCACGGCACTGGCCTGAATCGGCCCAGTGTGCAGGAGCACAGATGAAGACCCCGCGTGTTCCAGCCCTGGCACGCGTCCACTGCCACATAACAGCACGGATTTTTCCCGAGAGTCTCACCGGCTTTTACACGTGAAGCGCGGGAGGATGGAAAATGTGTATCCGTCACGGTTCGCCGCGTGCTCACTGAGGACCCTTTTTGTCCTGAGTTCGACACTTTCCTATGGTGTACGATCTCCCAGCGCTTGCATTGGCTAAACTTTCACAACCAAAGTCCCTTAAAGTGCACAGAGATGTCTTTAATGAAATGACCAAACATCCTAGCCATGAGAATGTGACTGTCAGTATGCCGCAACCGCAATGAATGTAACACTGTTACAGACAGAAATGCAGTAAACACAGTGAAAGTCATCTCAGTGCTTTCTCACGCCAAAGCCAGAGCCAGGACCCACTGGGATTTCTCTTAAATCCCCAAATTAGGTCCTAAATGTGAACATAAGATGCAGGTTTTTAAATCACAGCACAGACCAAGTCCTTCAAGGTTCAAAGTTGGTTTCCATATTAACTTTAACATAGTGGGAGTTAAATTGTGCACATCCTTAGACAGGACAAATTTGTGCACCCAGTTAAACCGTAATATTTAATAAATAATGTGGAAATATTGCAAAAATATGATTCAGTGCTACTTCTGTTCTGTGAGGGCAGTGTAAGAAGTGTATAGCACATATTTTACTGGTAGTGTGCCTGCACAGTTAACTCTAGCGCCTCCTTGTTGGTGTTGATTGTTGGTTGAGCGGCCTGATGGTTCACAGGACATTCACATTGGACTAGGAAGTCTGCGGAAATCTCCTGGTTCAATCCTAGTCCAGCCACCAGGTGTGTCCCTGGCCAAGATTCTCAGAACTAGCTCCCCAGGTGCTGAATAATGGCTGCCCACTGCTCCCTCAGGGGATGGGTTAAATGAAGAGAACCAATATCATTGTAACATGTATGTGAAATGTTGTAAATTGCTATGGATAACAGTGTCTGCCAAATGAATAAATGCGTGTCTCTTGTTTAGGCCGGAGGCTGCGAGGGAAAGCGTTTTACTACGTCTGCGGAAAGGTGTTCTGCGAAGAGGACTTTCTGGTGAGTGTTGTGAGCTAGTTCCTGCGCACCTGGGTCTTCACATGCGGCTGAACTACTTTAGAAAAAGTCTCATGCCTGTTTATGCTCAGAGGAAATGCTCTGATGAACTTCCTGGCCCCAGGCCACAGCAGCGATGTCCCATTTGGGGTTTGGAGCTATGGAACTCTGGGATAGGATCTCTCCAAGCTGTTTTTATCTGAGAGCATGTGACTCTTTTCTTCTTTATCCAGTGCACATTTCTCATGTCCTGACAGAGTAAATATGAGAATTAAAATGAGGAAAGATGCATTATTTAGAGCTGCCAAGTTTATACAGGGAAGATTCTTGTTGATATGGACAGTAAGCTGAAGACTGGGACACTGTTTATTACTGTCCTCCTAGTGTATTTGTCACACAGAGGATTGTATAAATGGATAAAGAGATGGTCATAAGAGAAGTGAACAGACCTTATGCATTAAGCCAACCAAAATATAGTCTTCTCCATAAAGGTTCTTACATGTATCATGATGTTACCAAACAGCATGCTTGTCCTTCCTTCAGTTGACACCCACATGGAGAAAAGCAACATTCTGCTATTCTCTACACTCTTGCTAGTTGTCATGCCGACATTCAAATAGTTTGTCCCCGAAACTAGGCTCTCTCGTAAATATCCACACACTGATTGCATCATTAGCCTGTGCACACTTGCACCATTAAATGTTTATTTTCTGTTTTCGGTTCTCAGCCTGCCTGGTAATGATTTTTTGTGTTGTTTTATGTATGTTCAGGCAGTGAGACAGTTTATAAGCCTTACATAAATAAAACTTTTTTTGTCCAGCCGGTAATACGTAAGATACTAGTGTGTTGATAGTGATTACTTTTCCTTTCGCGTTTCCGTGAGTTGCAGTAGTAATCGCAGGCATGTTTTCTGACAGAACATCCTTTCTTAAGCATCAGCCGTGAGTGGTCCTCATGCTTTGAAGTGAGGTCTTGTATTCCTTATTTGTTCTTGTGTCGTGCTGGTTTTGGAAGCCACTGTGCGGTGTGTTTGACGAACTGTTTTTGGGAGGGCAGCGGTTTCCTGAGCTGTCTGTGGTGGGTTCTTCGGAGATTGTGGCAAACACTAAGATGGTTCTCAATGAACTTGTGGTTCTACATGCTGTTATTGAGTGGTCTCTCTCTCTCTCTCTCTCTCTCTCTCTCTCTCTCTCTCTCTCTCTCTCTCTCTCTCTCTCTCTCTCTCTCTCTCTGTCTCTCTGTCTCTGTCTCTGTCTCTGTTTGGCAGTACTCCGGCTTCCAGCAATCTGCTGACAAGTGCAACGTCTGTGGACACCTGATCATGGACATGGTAAGCCAGCCTGTCCGTGCTGGCCTGTCTGCGTGAGACTGTGAGCGCTCCTGCATGCCACTGTGCCACAGCGACGTCTCGCACTCGTGCACTGCAATCAGAAGGCAAATGCTGATCGTGCAGACGATCGCCATGGTTTTCCCATTACGGCTGGGCTTTAGAAGACCTCCGCAGCCCAAGCGAGTTGGAAATGTGGGGGGATTTTACGTGGCACCAGAGGTGAAGTCTCTCGCTGTTTATCCAGTTTCTGCATGCAGATCTTTTGGTCACAGCTGTGTGAAAAGCTGTGCTTATATGCACTTCCTGTGCAGGCGTCTAGAGACATGCTGGGAGGAAGAGTGGATTTGAGGTCCACATTCCTTCTGTCTCCTTATGAAAGGCACCAGGGGTTAAAATAGAGCATGGTCGGGGATACACACCATGAGGAACCTCACGAATGCCCATATCACTTTAGTACCTAGGCTATACCCGTACGTGGCTTCATATTCTAATGGCCTACTGTGTTACTTTGGTAAATACTACCCCCCCTTCCCCCTCATTCATAATCCCTGTACAGCCTTATAGGTTCTAAATCTAGTCCTTGTATTCACATGCACTTTTACCTGCAGTTCAAAGACATGTTCTGATCAGGTGTTGTGTCTAAAGGGTTTTGTGTGTGTGTGTGTGTGTGTGTGTGTGTTTGTTTGTTTGTTTGTTTGTTTGGCATCTTCAGGTTTGAGCACTGGATCACTGTCTTTAACTGGATAAGTGGTTTTTAAAAACTATGCGATGGAGAAATAGTGCACAGTGAATGGACAGTCTATACAATGAACCCCCCCCAGCCTGGTTTTTGCCCATTTCCATTTATAACATTCTCACTTTAAGCCCATCCCTTTCCTGGTATCAGCTTTGTTGTTTGGGGGTTGCAGACCATTGGTTGAGCCATGTCCTTCTGTGGATGGAATGCGTTTTTGTCTGTAGAATACCAGAGAAAAATGAAGCCTTTGCTTGTGAGCGACCTTTTTGTGCCCTGAGCCGGGTGGCTAATTTAACGCCTCTTTTCAGCTCTGTCCGGCAGTCTGTGCTAAGGCTCGGGTCCTGCATTATATCCAAATATATAGTCTCCCGCCCTTTGATCAGCCTGACTCCTGCCTATGAAGATGGCTCTAGATACTGTCCGGCTCAATCACACACCATCTTTGTGTCCAAACACACAAGCACAAAGGTGTAGCAAACAAACTACACACTGCCTACCACACTGTGGTGCCTGACCTCCTGACACTCTGACCTGGACGCAGATCCTGCAGGCGCTGGGAAAGTCCTACCACCCGGGTTGCTTCCGCTGTGTTGTGTGCAACGAGAGCCTTGATGGCGTGCCGTTCACAGTGGACACAGAGAACAAGATCTACTGTGTGAAGGACTACCACAAGTAAGTACAGCATCCCCTGCTCCACCCTTCTTTCCTCCATCCTGCCCTGCTTTGCCCCTCCTCACCCTGGGTCCACTCTCTGTCATACTGAGTTGGTGTTCACATCATATAGTTACATATAACTGTTAAGTCTGAAGGGATAAGGATTCTGAATTGTAATTGTGTGCTTTTGTAGTGGTGTGTTTGTGTGTATATGTGGGTGTTCATTTCTGAGTATATTTCTTGTACAGTATTGGGCTCTGTGCTGATCATGTTATGTGGTTTGCTGTGTGTGTGTGTGTGTGTGTGTGTGTGTGTGTGTGTGTGTGTGGTATGTCTCCTCCTTTGAATAGCACACCTTCTGTTTGACCTCAGAGCAAGGTAACCCATCCTGGATCATTAGTTCCCATCATAGTGCTGTAGAAGTCACCTCCATGACCCAAATCAAAGTAAAATACCGTAATCTTTATAATATTGTCTCAAGTCAATCTACTGTAACCTTCTATTGTCACACTGTAGGACTGTTGCAATAATATAACACATGATCAGAGAATCACATCTGTACTTACACTACCAAACCAAGTTATAATCAGCTCCATAACAATATTGACAGATTGCATTAGATAAACCTCAGTGATCATAGTCCCAGTCTGCTATGCATCCACTCCATAACCTTAATGTCAGTATATAGTACAGTAACTAATCACAGAGGTAATACTAAATTACAGCCACTGGTTATTAGTCATCAGAAACAGTAGAATCTTCGAGATGTGAGCACATTCAGTTTTGCAGTGATATCCATGCTGCTCTATCCTCATGTGTCCCTCACATCACAAACACACACAAACACAAAATATCATAGATATATTTGTGCACCTGCCTCATCCAGCCAATGAAGAGCCATGGTCAGACCAGCGTCCTTCAGGTATGCACAGCTGTGTGGCAGAGTGCCCGTCAGATACACTGACACATTTCGCAGTGTAGCGGGCAGGTGTAGCGGGCACAACTTTCTAGGACTCCTGCTTGCAGTGCACTTCTCTGCTGGATAAACCATCAGCCTACATTCAAAACCTGGCCATTTCTGCAAACAGGATCAATATGGAGGCAGCGAAACCTGTCCACTTATTATTATATATTTGGAGTCGTAAATCAATCCCAAAATAAAAATCATAATATACAGCACCAGGATGCACTGCAGTCACAACTTTTAGCAGTTGTCTGTGGAAATGTTTCTTTAATATGGATTTTAGCAGACATTCCTTGATTTAGCATATACTGTATGTGTCTACATGTGTGAGAGGCAGGGAGAAACCCTTTAATTGCTATAACCAAACCCAACCACAGGCTCCAGCAATGAAGGAACTGTTTTGTCATTCCTTTTGGTTGTTCAGCCAATCAGGTGTATCCTAAGTGGTTTTCTGTCTTGTTGGAGTTGATTTTCTGAAAAGTGGGTGGCAGCCCACAGAAAACTGTCTTTGTATTCACCTTTGAGTCTTTCCAGCACAGACTAGACAAGACGTCTGATGTGGAGGTGGGGGTTCTGGATAAAAGGGCCGACCAAAGGTCTCAGTAGGGCAGCCAGGTTGGCTGTGTTTGTGCCCCTGATCCTGCACGATCCATCTTACTCTCTTACTCTGTCCTTTCCAGGGTCCTTGCGCCCAAGTGTGCAGCTTGCAACTTACCCATATTGCCCTCTGAGGTGAGTTCCCACCTAATAGCAGAACAGGAATGAAAAAGCTTTTTATAAAAAGGATCATCACCCACTTAATCATGTTAAAGTTTAGCAGTTAGTATTTGAACAAGTACACAGTTTCTGAAAATGAAACGTGTGCAGTGGTAGGAAAGGTGCAATGACTTCTTAGGTGACATCTTTGCTCAAAATATAAGTGTTTAGGACACAGTAAGGAGGAACAAAACATGGTAATAAGACATAATGAGTATTTGGCAATTTTCCCCCCAAAAACGTTTGTAAAGCAAAACCGCAGATAGACTTCAAACATACTTCACAGGGGTTCAGAGTGCATTCCTCTGACAAATCAGTAGGCAGAGTAAACATACACATGCTTTGAAGTCACAGACTGAAGTTTCCTCAGTTTCATTCCAATGCAAATATTTACCCCATCCTTTCTTGTGTTACTGCAGCAAGAACGATGAAATGGCTATAAATTATTACCGCTCCCACAGCTCAGGGGTCGCCCAAATGTGACAGCCAAAATGCAGAGTTTCTCTGGGAGCAGGTCTCAAAGCTGAGGCTGCAGATGTGACGACGTATCATTGGGCTGAGAAAATTGTAGGGCCAGACACGTAGGCATATCACGATCAAAGAAAGAGACACTGGTTTTCAATTATCAAGGTCGTGGGGGTAGCTTAATATTCCTTTCCTTTTCCGTACAATGTGTATGTTCTCAAACAGCAGACAGCGCACCCTCAGCCCCCCCAGAACCAGATCCCTGAGAAAAGTTACACCCCCACCATCCCTTCAAAGTGACCACAGTAAAGAGAACATATGAATAGATCAAAAAAGAGTCACTGGGCTGTATTACCATGCTCTTGTCTAGACAGGCAGAATGTAGAACTCCTCAGCAAATGGGAATGGAGGTTCATTATAAGTTGTACAGTGTATCCCCCAGAGAATGGAGCTAGCGGTGTGGGCAGGAGGGTGTGGTCTGGGCAGCCATCCCAGCTCCACCAGCAGCCCCAACAATCTGGCTTAAAGGAGGACGTCATGCAAAGTTAACCCCTGAACAGCCCTTCCTCCCACACCGCGGCACTGAGCTGGAGCTGGGCGCTCACGCATTGTGCTCTGCCAGGATGCCACACACACACACACACACACACACACACACACACACACACCTACCTGCAGACAGTTGCCATGTGTTTTGCTCATCACTTCTTGACGCTGAGAAATTGGCAGTGAATTATGGGGGAAAAGCAACACTTTTCTATAAAAGAGCTCAAGAGAGGGTCTTTCGAGAGAGACCTGTGACACAGAAGCCTTAGCGTACCAGCAGAGGCATTACATTATATGTGAAGTCCACACAATAGCACCAAGCACCAAGTCTTACTGTTCAGCTCCTTCTCGAATGTGTGCCTGTCTCCGCAGGGCTCTGATGAAACCATCCGCGTGGTCTCCATGGAGAAGGACTACCACGTGGAGTGCTACCACTGCGAGGTGAGTGTGCCCTCAGTGGCCGTGTTTTGTGGACAACCCCCTAGCACAGTGGATTGAGCTCGGTCCCTTTATGAACAATTTATCTCTTGTGGTCATGAGTTCCACAGTACCTGTGAAACAAAGAAAACACCTTGGTTGTGAAGCAAGGTGACAGACACGTTATGGCCCTGGGCAAAGCTGGCTACTCTGTGAAAATGGATTAACTATTTTATTAGTCTGTGATGTTAACATATATAAAATAATGATGCCAATTTGTTGAGATTTTGCTGAATGCAGTGCTTTGCACTGGGAAATCAGCATTCATTTGTGTTTGACAGAGCAAATGAACGTGAGAATCAAGCGTGAAAACCCCTTTTTCTAAATGCTATGCACAGCCACTCCAGTCCATGGGCTCTGTAATCACTACATGAGGGCTTTGAGACAGGCAGGTTTCCACTTCAGACTTTGATTTTTGTTCCTTTGACTCCTAAGATCATTCACAGGTTGAATTCAAAGAGGACTTTTCAAAGGTACAAAGAAAAAAACGTGCAGTAACGAAAGGATCGGAGAGTCACACTTTGGTGTGCGTGTGTGTGTGTGTGTGTGTGTGTGTGTGTGTGTGTGTGAGAGAGCAATGCATTGTAACAATACTCACATTGTTATTCCTTTAGTGGGCCATTTAAGATTGACAGGCAGATTGGACATGTTTCAGGAATCCCTTTGATGTTTCATTTGCAGATTTTTAGATTCCTTTGTAGAGAAAGACTAACATTGCCAGTTCACGCTTGCAGAAGTCAACGGTGTTTGTATAACATTGGCGCCCTCTTCTGGTGATACTGGATATACCAGCCACAAGCATGGTATTGCATGGCCTTGTTGTAGCTGAGGCCTTTGTGCTTCAACAATGGGCAGCTGGGCAGACAACCTAAAGATTATCATAAAACAAAGAGCAGCTTAGGGGCACTTTTACACTTCTACAGATACCAGAACTTTTTGTATTTTTAAACAGAACCAAACCTAATGGTACTTTTGTGGTTGCTTTCCACTGGCAAGCAAAAGTGATAGTCAGTAACTGGTGCAGAATGATATTGTAACGTCGGTGCCGCGACCAATGGTCGGCAGCCGGGAAGGGCGATTATGCACCTTCCCAGCAACCCCTGTAATTTAGTTATGTTCCACCCTGAATGTGTTTGGGCATATGAGTGTAGACCCTTTGCCCCAAATGCCTGGTGTGAGTGTGTGTGGGTGACTGTTCCTCTTTGCGATCTGCCCCAAATGTCCTTATCAGGACACGTTAAATAAAGAGTTTGGCAATCACACTTCTGCGTCTGCGTCTGCGTCTGCGTCTGTGTCATGGCTAACCACTGCCGCTACAATATCATCCCCAAAACCACACGCAGTGCTTTGTACCATGTATTCATTTTCTGTTGGTACAATTGTTGTTATTATCATCATCAAGGTGGTGGTTATATTTTGTTTGCAAGGCAGGTTATTTGCATAAGCAATTAGCAATAAACATGTTTTCAAGCCCACTCCCAAGCACCATTTGTAAAGTGTCCCAGCTGGTTTGTTACTTGTACTGTTTGGTACCAAACTGGAAAGCAATGGGAAAAGGCCAAGTACCACTTTTGAAGTGCTAGAAGTAGTGGTACCTTTTGCGCTGGAAAAGTTCCCTAAATAACTGACGCTAATGGCAAACATGGCCCAAAAGAGAGAGACTGAGACTTGCATATGGGTCAGTCTCAGGGATGGACTCACAAAATCTGTCCCAAAAATCAGTGTGCACAGACAATGCAGAGTTGACAGAAGCTATTGTTTATTTAGGCAAGGAGAGGGGTTTGATACAAACCGACCAGTCTTGGCAATGGAACTTGGCCCTCAGGTCTAAGAAAAGGACTTAACTTTAACGTGTAGAACATCATGCTGGGATGTAGAAGTTTCCTGGTTCGAATGCCAGCCCTTGAGCCACCAGGTGTGTCCTTGAGCAAGACACTCTGCGCTAGCTCATTATATGTAACTTGTATTTGAAATGTTGTAAGTCGCTTTGGATAAAAGCGTCTGCTAAATGAATGAATAATTAATAATTAATCGTGGGGCAGGGGGGTTGCTGGTGCAGGAGGTGTGCTGGGAGGGACACCAGCTGGGTGCTGTGTTTGGTTGTCTCCCACCAAATGGAAGCAAGGTCAGGGTGCTCCTTTGAGATACAGTGACAGAAAAAAAACTTTAGCTGCTGATCATGTTTTTGTACCAACTCTTCATAATGTTCAGGCCCCCAGGAAGAAGGTGCACCTCTCATAAACACACTCTCTGCTGTCCTCATCTTTTTTTATGGAAACCAAAGCACTTACACATCTTAGGTGTACCTTACCTCTCTTCATTTTTCAATTATAGTAATAATGTAAATAATTATATAGACTGCCTGATGGTTTATTCCACCACTGTGTTTCACTGCTTGTTTAGCACTACTAGAAACAGCATTTATCCAGATATCTGTAGAAGTGTTTTTTGTTTGGAGTTTCCTTCATGTAATCAGTGAAATTTTGCAATAATTGCCATAGCTTGCAAGACTGACCTCATTTGTCTTGTGATGGGAAAATTTGAGACTTTTTTCCCATTAGTCTAAATGTAATTTGAAAAAATGAAACTTTACAAGTTACAAAACTTTATGCATGTATTGGTAATCACATTTAAAATGAAGGATATTTTGGGGCTTTTGTTGACATAAATTTGCGATGGGTTGGCACCTTGTCCAGGGTGTCCCATGCCTTGTACCTGGGATAGGCTGCAGCCAACCCATGACCACGAATAGGTTTGGTAATGAATGAATGAATGAATCCCATAAGTCACACTGCTAATACCTTGTTCTTTAACTCTTATTTTCCATTCAATGTCTTTTTCAGGATTGTCACATGGAGCTCAATGATGAGGAGGGTCACCGCTGCTATCCTCTAGATGGTCATCTGCTGTGCCACTCCTGTCACCTCAAGCACCTTGAGCCTGGTTACCAGAATCAGTTGTAAAAGGCAACTGCCACCTAGTGGTTAGAAATAGACACTGCTAGTTTAGTCTTGCGTCCAACACCATGTTAAGATTGTCATTATACTGGGTATAATGGAATTTTGGGGAAAAAATAGCATGATAGATAAATCCACTGACTCTCACTAGTGAACAGTGAACCTGCTTGAAGAGTCACTGTGGGATTAAATGGAAAAAAAGGCTAAACAAAGAATACCATAAATTAATATTCATGAGTAAAAATATTTATTTGGTTAGTTTATGAGTGGGAAATCACATACAGTGTTACATGGATCCCATCAGTATATAAATACTGATAATTAATTCATCGCTATATTTATATTCATTCAATACTAACCACCCCACCCCCGCCATTTAGTTTCCATGTAAGTATGTTCCTGACTCTTGGAAGAAACAAATAAGCACATTTATGTACTGACATAGATGTTTATTAGAGAAATATCAGTAATACCCAAATATTGGGTCATTGAAAAGTAATATTTATGCTCTGTCTGGTGTAAATATGACGCTTATGACAGTCTATCAAACAGCATGCAGAGCTTTTGTCACCTGAAGAGCATAGGCATATATATGGCTTCTTCATCCATCCATCCATTATCTTAACCGCTTATTCCTGGTGAGGGTCACGGGGAAACCTGGAGCCCATCCCAGAG
>JABJVR010049280.1:0-22291 GCA_025773905.1 Chitala chitala | reverse complement strand
ACACTACGGGCAATTTGGACACACCAATCAACCTAACTTGCATGTCTTTGGACTGTGGGAGGAAACCGGAGCACCCGAAGAAAACCCACACACAAGTCCATTTATCAGAAAATTTAGAAATCCAAATGCATTCATAGTATATATATTTTTTATTAAATCAAATAAATTAAAAAGACACTGTTTATCACTAGGAATAGATTGTTTCTAGCCTTTTTAAAATGATTACTAGTAAACTCATCAACAGCATGCTCTGCTGTTGGAGGTATTTAACTTCAAAGCGATAATAAAAATACTTTTTCAACTGACAGCTCTTACTTTCGCCGCAATTGCACTTAGTCGTTTCTATTAAAATTGCATTTTTCAGTAGTCACCACGCTGCATGCACACGCTGATTATGTCTGTAAGAGCTAAATGTGAACTTTACATGTCAAATACATACATAACCAGCATTTATTTTCCTTTAGACGCTATTTAGTGAAGACAGAGAAAAAATTGCTGTTAAAAACACAAACACCCCCTTCTTCTTTTTCCTTTTTAACTAAGATCCATTCTCCTCAGGGTTTAACATTTTAAAAATGTTTTCTTCTCTTTTTTTCCCCGGGACTTCAATAGATTATCTAACATCAACGTATCACTTAGGCTTAATGTCCCCATTTTTCTGTGCGCTCTTTGTCTCTCCATTACCGTGGTCCTTGGCGGAGTGGGTGGACACTGAGCACTTTCACTGCCGCTAACTCTTTTCAATCCATCTCGCTTGGAAGCGCATCGCTCTGCGGCTCTTTCTATTTCAGTCAAACGGCAAATACACTCGTGCTCCTTTTTTATCGCGTTTGAACTCCATTAAAATATTTAAGCCAGGTTGCCTCACTGCTGGTGAGTCTGTGCCGCTGCAAGTCCTGCTTCTCTTCAGTAATTGGCTGTCTGGTCAACCTGTTTTAAAAAGTACCGCACACTGCCTTTACTGCAGCAACTTTATATTGGGCCAAGTAAATGTCAAGGATGCATTTTATACTAGAGTGAGTAGGCATTAGACACCATTGCTGAATTATAAAAAAAAAGAAGGGTAATATAGCAGCTGATTTACAAAACACACATCACATGCGCATGCCTCCTTGATTGAGCAGCTGTTATATCATGTTCAGTAAAACTCCGTGACAGAACGAACTGTACCAAAACCGTGAATGACATTTTATAACTTGCTGTGTCACAAGAGTGACATTAAAACGTTAACTCTAGCATGCTTGTGACGCCGTTAGGATAAGAAACTGAACGGCTCTGCGGCTGAGATGATGCTATCAGATAAATCACAAAGCAGAGGATATAACTGGCCTTTGTAAAATTTTATTTGGATGTCCTCCAAAAGTGTGGATCCCGACTGTATGCCAAATTGTACTGTATTCCATCTTGGCTCAACGGATAGCTACTGTAAATTCTAATTTTGCGATACCTTGCATATGGCAGTTGAAACTGCAGGACAGCATTGCTGCCTTGACAGTGTCCAGCCTTGTAGGTTTATATTGTACAACTTGAAAGGACGTCATTCTGAAATGCTAACAAGCATATTGTTACTATAAAGTGATACGGTGCATAGTGTGCATTTCATTGCTTGGGCTTAAAACAGAAATTGACTGCTAAGACTGGCAGCCCTAGCATATGCGTGTCTCAAAAATATATGCAGCTGCTGCACTTTACGCACCAAATCTAATTATAAATATAAAGCTAGTGCTGTTTGCATTGTGTTTAGGGTACATCACTGAAATATCATTCAATATGTGCCAGTTCAGTTTAGTTTGTAGCACAGGCTGTGGGAACGGGCTTCATTCCAGCTTTAGAAAAAAGGTAATGGTGAGAAACATTTAGTAGCACAACAAAGTGCACGGCTTCTGCTTCAAAACAGGCTTTAACATGTGCCACAAGCAAGCCGAGCTGGTCAAATTTTATTCTCTTCCACTCGGGCAGAATGTTTTTGTCAAGGAGACGATCATGGTGCCCTTCATGTTGACATATGAAGGCCTAAACGCTTGTATATCAAAAGGCTGTTCAATGGTAAAATGAGGGAAAAAAACAACACAAGACCAAAAGATGAACTGGAACTTTGGAACAGCACAAAATGTGAAAGAATTCAAGGCAGCATAACTGTGAATAAAAAAATAATTAAAATAACCCTACACTCTTAATTACTAAATAAAACAAGACAGGTGAACAGTATACCTTTCTGAGAACAGGGGTGCAGCCACCATCCAAGTTACAGACAGCATCTGCCTCTAAAAACAGGACTAGTTAAAGTTTTATTACTTTTTATCTGCATGCTTTTATAAAAATAACATACGGGTTTTATGCAACCTGTTTTTATTTATTCATTCAGTTCACAAATTCACGCTGAAGGCTCAATGGTTAGAAGACCCAGCTGGGATGCGGAAATTTACCATCTTGAATCCCGCCCCACGAGCCAGGAGTCTCCCTGAGCGATACACCTAGCGCCAGCTCTCTGGGTGCTGAATGGCAGCTGCCCACAGCTGCCCCAGGGGATGTGTTACACACAGAAAACCAATTTTGTTGTAACTGTACGTAATGTAATATGTATTCAATGACAATAAAACACTACTCTTCTAAAGAACCAACAAAAACAACAACAACAAGGCCAGTCCTAGGTCTTCAGGATGAAATTTATCCATTAGAAATTTATGTTCTCAACAACTATATCATATACTGCCCAAATTATCGTTAAGTCTTATGTGCATCTTAGCACCTGCTGTACCTCATTAAAAAATCAGGTATGCTGGACTTAGAGTGCAGAGCCTAGGCATCCATTGTATGACCCATGAAGTCTAACACACCTAAACCAATTCAGTGATATTTTTTCCCCTACTCACTGAGCTCATGAATTTGAATGGGGCAGGCAGACCGCTGTCTATGTGGTTCCTAACAGCTTTACTCTTAAATTGGCTGCTGCCCTCCAGAACAGAACCATATTCAATTTATTAATATTAGCACACTGCTTCTTTGTTTGGAAAACTTTGATAAGCTTTTCCTCACCCTGGTGAGTTCTACTCCCTCTTATTAGGTAGCCTGTGTTTTGTCAGCTGGCTCTTCTGAAGTCTGGCTTACTTCCAAGGCTGAGGAACGTAAACCCTGCCGCTCCTAACGCACTTGGCTTCGAGAGAGAGCTCAGATTAGTTAACAGGAGCAGGCTGCAAGTGATGCTAATGTGAGATGCCTTTCGAATCGCATCGCTCATGCCGTCAGTTCCTCCATCTAATTCCTCTCAGTCAGTTCCGGCTGACGTGTCACCTGTCTAGACATTGGTTTTAATGATCACGGTCCTGGCGAGGGGCGGCTGTACTTCACGGCCTCCTCATTTTCCTGATGATGTGAGCCAATCGAGAGGTTTCCCATCAAAGAGTTTTTTAGTAAGACAAATAGCCAGGCTGAGATAGACGTATGAAAACATTTGTTCAAAATGTCTACACCGTGTTTTGCAGAATTCAGAAATGTAACCTAAAAACACAGCATGTCTGTATCGTGTGGTCATTTACTTAGCTGACATAACGGGAAAGCTGTGTTTGTAATGATATTTGTCATGTATGTGGCTTCAGGATGGCGTGTATAATTATTGGTACTTCATGCACTGCTCAAAATACCACCCCTAATTTAAACAAAAACTTCGTAATCTTCCAAAGTATACAAGTAACAGTACACTAGAAACATACTAATACTACTACTACTACTACTACTAATAACAATAATAATAATAATAATAACCTTTAGCAATACCATGTTTATAACAATGGTTATAAACTAATTGAAAAGGTTATAAAATGACAATAATAATATGGAAGGATTTGAAAAAAGGATTTGAACCATAGTTGCTCTTGTTCCTGTACGTTTTCCATATTAATTGTGTACCTTTTTTTGCAGTTTTCTGAATAAAGTGATTGTACTGTAATTCACTTTGCACGGTCATTTATTGACAAAAAAGGTGCCAAAATAGATTTGACTGTATCAGTCCACATCAAACTTATTTTGTATGTTATCGGAGTAAATCATAAATACTTTTAAGCTATATGCTAAGAAAGTGAATTTTTTACTATATTATTTCAGCTGTGGTAATATCATTTGGGCACAAATGATATTTATGCCCAACAGTTATTCTGCAGCTTTTTACATGAATTATAATATTGGTGATTTTCATACCTCTAGGTGTGGTGCTGGACAGAATCAGCATTTACAGAAGAAAATGTAAATAGACATAATAAAAACCAAGTAATGACAGTTGTAAATCAAAAGCATGGTTCATCATAATGTTGTGAAGGAAACTGTTATACAAGAAATGTTTTTATCATTAATTATAGCTGTTCTATCACAAAGTAATTGCAAGATTTTCCAAATTGCAACTTAGATGCATTAGCATAACTTCAATGGAATATAATATTTTTGATTAAAATGACAGTGAGCACAGAATGTTATCTGTGGTGCTGCTGACATGTAATATTGTGAAACTAAAATGTCTTCTGTAAACAAGCAGTGTAAGCATATTCAAGTCGAAAAGAGAAAACTGTGGAACAAGATAGGTGGTAATCAAAAAATATTGCATAAAAATAACTGTTATATTTCGTGAAACAGAAGGGAAAACAACAATAGAAAGTATTTAAGAAAATGTGTAGTACTGTCAAATGAATGTTCAGTGTTCCACACGTGTTGCTATGACATTGCTGTGACAACATAATTGTTAACAAAATCAGTTGAGTTGTGCTTTATATTTCCATTGTAAATCATCATCCGTGTGCAAGGCAGAAGCCCCAAGATAATTTCGGTGGCTGGGTAACAGTTTTATACCATTCTCAAGAGCATACTATCAGTTTCCTGTGGAACCTACTGCTCCAGGCATACACCTGTGCCCAAGAAAGCATAATGTCTCCTCTTTGTCCTCTGAGATCTGTCCCTTACAAAACAAGGCGGCCCAAGAAAGAACCCAGTTCACATGACCAGGCTAAACACCTTGCAAAATCACCAAACACATCCATTGACTTGCAAAAACAGCACCGCAGGCCAGTTGCAAGGAAGCACATTTTAGTCATGTTAGACGGATGTAAAAGCCAAGCAAACTTCCTGTGCAATTATTCCAGGCTATTACAAAATGTTGCTAGGAAACTGAGAGATCTACGCAATACCCCTCCATGAAGAAGTGTCCACTGGGATTTAGTGTCTGAATCAGCTCCTGGATTCTAGGAACCAAGGTCTTGCCACATTTTTCCAGAGTTTATAAAAATATTTAATGCTGCATTGACTGCATTCTACCAGACATACATATCCTGATGTTCTATGAGTTGCCATTAATATGATTCTTAGCAGCTGTGAATATCCACACTTAAGGTACTGATGAACTCAATCCAGAATTTCATTATAAAAAGATTTCACAATTGGCATCTTGTCTGACAAGATATTTTTTTTCCATCAACCCCAGAACACTGCTTTCTCTTGAGGTATTTAGTCTAACTGTATCATAATGTTACTTTTGCATAGTAAAGATAATGTGCCACATTCCTCTTAAAACTTTCAGTATGGTCACTTTAGGTACAACATATGACTATGTTGAGGGAAATTACATGAAAATGTGAGGTACATAACCTCATGGCATTACCAGGACTGTGGATGGGCATATATTTATGTATATAAAACATTCTGTTGCTGTCCAAGTATGTGAACATACTCTACATTTTAATCATCCTTTAAAAATGCTTGTAAGCAATCACATTTTTATGCAATTTACAGCACTTTTCTGTTGACAATGCCAATGACTAGCACATAAATACTGTACTAGAGCAAAACATTTATTCCTGCATTATTCTTCTATACCATGTAATGTTGTTCTAGCTCAGGCAGTATTTAGGTTTCAACTGAATCCTTGAAATGCTGTACTTTCCCTCTGCAATAAATTAAACTTTGCCAAACTTTAACAGAGAAGCAGGGGTGCTCTCTGGCTCCCTACACTACTGTGTTAGCATCCCACCTCATCATCCACTCCTGCTCTTGAGTCGTGTCTCAGCGCAGAAACAACGGGAGGAACGGGAAGGTGTGCACGACCGAGGAGAGGAAGAATGAGGCAAGCTAGCCAGGAGGGGCCAGTGTGTGCCGTTCAACAGATAGTACAGATATAATGACAGCCAAAGCTAGTGCATGTATGCCTTTACTCGACAGATCATCTTACTGTAAAGGTCAGGTTAACAAGGTCGAACCACAAAACAGTACAAGCTCAGCTAGCTCTCCAGAAGGTGTTGGCCTCCTTGAGATCACAAGTCATGTTCTTTATTGCCATCATTTAGAACACAAAGCCATTTTAGGCTTACACACTCTCATCCTTTAAAGTTTAACAACTTAATGAATTAGAAATTGGATGATCACAGACCTTTTACAAGACACTTTCTCTATGCTAGTGATAGCAACCACTAGGTTGTGGTGTTTAGCTTGAGAAATTGATGTCATTAACGTTGATGAATGTTTTGCCAAATTGTGACTTTCCTGTTTTCTGTAGTAGGTCAGGGAACCCGGCAAACAAAAAGGAATGGTAAAATTTAAAAATGTTTTAATGTGATTCTTGATGCAGACTTTAATCCAGAATTATGTTTTGCACAGTCATTTAATGGATATAAAACAAATATCTAAAAAAAAAAAAAACAAACAAATCAATAAGCACTCATTGATATACAGTGTGTGAAGCAGACATAGACAGTTCGGAAAATTTTTTAAACTTTGTAAGTGGAAACCAAGCAGAAAGAAGAGGTGTAACTCGTTTTTTTCCAGCAACCATGTTCATTCCATTGAGCAGCTGGGGCTGTTTATTCTTCTGTAAGTGGGTGTGCCGGACCAATGGTGGTCTTGCTTCCAAACCATTACTCATCAAAAAAGTTTTCTTGGTTTATATGCTATTCATCAGTGTCACAAGAGGTGTAGAATAATAGTGAAACATTTGTAAACATTGTGACAAAACTGACCAAGTTCTCATTCAAGTTAGGAAAATAAATAAATAAACAAATTTATTAATAAATAAATTAATTGGTACTTCAACAAGAAGTACAAAGTCATTAAAAATCTCAATTCTTTGTCTAAAAATCAATTAGTCCTGTCTGATTAACATATTCCCAATCCCATACGAAATCCTTCTCACAATTTTCACATTTTATCACCATTTAACACTGACGTAACACTTTATTTTGTGCACATGCATTTATAAATGTCAGTTCAATATTAAAGAATAGGCAATAATGAATTCACCCCCACCCACAATAAGTGATTCTGCTATGGCATAAAACATATATGCAAATACTCACCTGTGTATATTATAGTTAGACATTTTTATGTCGCAAGTCGTAACTGTTATGCTATCGTAACGATCACTTACAAGTGCGGGACATATTAAGCATATTTATAACAGTGTCTAACATGCGTCAAAGATTTACAAATCACATAATTTACATATAAGTGAAATGCAGAGTATTTTCTCAGCATTTGCCTACTTTTATGGATCTCCTTCCGTCACAATCTAATAACTAAAACAAATGTTACCTAAACGCCATAGTTTTTATAGGAGATTCCCATGGGGTCGAAATGCATTGAAAATGCTATCAACACACACAGATCGACCTGACTAAATGTGACAGACTTGCTTATTATATCACAGGCATATTCGAGCACGACATCCGTGAGCCAGAGCGCCACAACTGCAGGAAGTTAAACAAACGACCACTGTTCTTCCCTGCCTTTCCAGCTTGTGCATCACCTATATTTTACAGCTTTGACGTGCATGTATTTTCCATATAACCTGTATACGTGCTGTGGGTCAGTACGGTGGTGTGTGTGCGAGCACTGTGCGTTTTGTGAATACTGCTGCAATGAGATCGCGCGTTACAGGGGATCATTGTACTTGGCAGTGAACGAGTGAATAGTGAGAGTGTGTGTGTGAGAGAGAGAGAGAGAGAGAGAGAGAGAGGTGGGGGGAGAGAGAGAGACACTGAGACCGAGAGGGGCGACTAGCTTGGTTTTCCTACAGCGACAGGGCTTCCAACTCACTTCGAACACAGAAAGCTGTCCATCAGCCGAACCTGCGCAAAATGAATCTCAGTCTCATATATTTCCTCGGATTTCTTGTCTGCAGCTGTCAAGGTAGGGGCGAATGTTAATTTGCGTAAGAGTAAGTTACGTGGTCTCATTTGTCCTCTTTTTAGTATTTGTGCCACGATGGAAGTGTTACGGGTTGTTAGGGGAATCTGGCTGAAAAAGACTTGAAGGAGGGGTCGATTATTGGGTTTGTGGTGTTTTGTAGTTGATGCACGTTCTTAAAGGTGGAAAATGCTGTTTTTTAAGAACTAGCTGTTAGCTGGGATCTGTGAAGTATTTCTAGAAATCATCGCTGCTTGACGCGCCTGTGTTTTCATCACAATGTTATTGAAAATTCCATACTGTTAATATGTTAGAATATGAATATTCACATATGACGTAAATGAAATTTAAATCAGTTTTATTACTATACATTTCGGTGAATTCATTATTTTTGTCAGTGTGCATGGAGTCTGCATCTTTACTGGAAATACCCAATTCAACTAAGGAGCCCGAGCTGTTATATATGGCACAAATTCGTGGCACGGATTCACAGATAACAAGCGGCACTCACGGGGGGCACCCCCAACTTACGAGCTCATCTGATTGCGAATTTATACGATCTATACGTCAAACGTAATGAACTATCAGGTTCGTAATTAATTATGAACTGTGCTATGCCCAAGTTTGAAAACCTAAGTGAATTTCATAGAAATTTAACCAGTTGCCGCGGCACTTGGAGGGGTGGAGGGGAATCCCATTTATCCCATATATTAAGCATTATTGGAATGATTAATATAAACACAAAAAGTTGAGGTGATGTGCTGCACGGGATTAAATGAGTTCGCATGGTACTATTCAAACCAAAATTATCGACTTGACACTTGTGAAAGTAAGACACTGTGCTTGAAGCCATTACATAAATGATTTGATAAACATATATCAGTTGTTGTCAAAAGAGACACGGGTGCAGTGTGTTTACACTGTAAAGCATTGCCGCACGAAGGCGTTGAACTTTGCAGTGCTTGGAGAGCGCGTACCCGCGAGCCCTAAGGGAATGGGATATGGTTATGTACTGACGCCCGCCTTGTTCTTCACGCAGGACGGCAGGTGGGGCTAGAGAGCCGTACACTGACCAAGAGCGGAGCGAGCTTTGAGAGTGCAGACGCCGCGAGCGTCTTTATCCTCTGGCACCAAGAACGGCGGCGCGAGCCGATTTTTAAACACTCGCTCCTGTGTCAAGCGGTGTAGCTCCTCTACGGGCATGCCAAGACCCGGTTCATCCCCCCTTCCCACCCCCCAGCCTAGTTGATCAACATTGCTAGTCGACACATGGAAACAATTTGCGGATTATTCCATCCAGAGCAAGAACGTTAACGCTTATCACTTCATTCAATGAACATGCAAAATAAATAAGTATTATGAACATTGGTGTTATGAGAAGCACTGCACTGTGAATTATTAAATACAAAACTACAGAGGGTATGTTTCAACACAGTTATTTTTCGATTAAACAAAAAGAAAGAAATTTGCCTTACTTTCTGTAGTAAGTGCATTACTGTCAAATGCACGTGTGGAATTCTGAGTGATAACTAAAAAATTACCGACACACATTGTCTCAGGGTGTGTATTGAACACTAACCGAAAGTACACGGGAAACGTTAATTCCATCAAATCTTGCATTGAGTGCAATGCCAGTGTCCATCTTATTGTGTTATAAGAAGCATTATGATCATTGAAGGACTGGTGCATCCAAAGTGCGCTTGCTTTCAGTTCAAAGTATTAAGGTGGTTAATTTTCTTGTGAGACGTCATAGTGACGCAGTCTCGTGTAGCTGCAAATCATTTTGTACTTTTTTTATAGCATAAGGATTGTATTTAGAAGAAATGTTTAACCATTGAAATAATTGAAAATAATATTTAAGAAAACTTGCATGCTTTAGAGATTAAGAATGATGATTATAAATGTTTAAAAAGTTGCATTCTCAGGGGCCAAAAAAAAAAAAAAAATCGGTGTTGATTTCTTTTAAACCTAGGCAGAGGTTTATGTGTTTGTTGTCAGTGAAGTAGTTGAACAGCACTTCTCTGATTGGTTGTTGTGGATAGAGTATAGTTTGCTAATCGGGTTTTGAGAAGATGATGATTTGTCAATGTGATGATGACAGAGGTAAGGATAGTTATAGTAGTAGAGGTGATGCTGATGATGATGATGATGATGGAAATAATGTAAAAAGACAACTGTGGCAAGTATAAGGTTTTTTTGCAGCTCCCATGTCAGGTGATCTCACACCATATGCCACAATTTGGTAAAAATTAGACTAGTTTGGTTTACAACATGTTAAAGTTCACAAGCACATCTAACAAGAGATGAGGAACATTACAGGAACGTTACATGTTGAATAGCCATCTGACACTGAAACAATCTCATTGTATGGAGATTAATCAGTAAACAGCTAAGGATAATAATCTCTGTCAGCACTGACAAAACCGTATTCAGCCGTGAACAAAGAGACAGAAGGCTTATTTATATTCACCAGGCTGATCTCAGTTCTCTGATCACAATCCTGCATATCTCACTCACGCATCTTCAGAAACAGTAATCGCCCTGGTGAATTACGTCTTGTGCTATCTGCCTTCTTAGTAGCTCTGGTTTTAGGAGTAGTTACTGTTTTTGTTTATTCTTTAGAAATAAAGAAATAAATAAACAATGCAATTCATGCTGCAAATAAATTTTTGGATTTTTGGTGTATACATCACATGTGCTGCAGCAGTGGCTTTGTTTTGCAGAAGCATTAACAAGATGACAATATTATGGGATAGCTGAGATTAATCGCAGAAACTTTTGTATGAATAGTGATACTCAGAACAAACGGCTGAGTTTCGAGAGTAATGTGGGTGATCAAGCACTTTTTGGTCCGCAGCATCTGAGCGGGAACTTGTTTTTCTGTGGAGAAAATGTAATTATGGCCTCCTTTTACATAATTTATTTTTCATGACACAATCTGCTAATATCATTGTCGGTTTATGCATTCTGGGACTTTGGAGAAAGGGGCGTGCCGTGCGTTGATATCGCACGAGACGTCATAATTAAAACAAGCGTGAGGTTATTCCTCAGAAATGCCACCAACAGGCACCGCAGAAGATTTATGCAGTGGCCGAGTGTCTTACTGCACAATGCACTGCTTAATCACATGGAAGTTTCCATAGTGCTCTCAGAAAAGAGTAATAGCCAACAGAAAAGGAGTAAAACTAGTTTTTATTCATTAGCCCATCTGCCCCCTGAACATCCTGCCATCTCAGACTCACACATACACATTTCCCTCAATTAATACATTTTACTTAATTTGCTGCCTTAATCCTCTATAACAGACATTCCCCTCACCCACCCACAGGTAATAAAGAACCAGTTTTAATGGACCCATGAATATAACTTAAGTATATAACCTGAATGCCACCTGAACTGGCTAGTTGGGTCTCACTTTGCTCGACTTTGCCCCACTGGGACCATGGCTTGCTGTCTGCTTGGTCTGGTGCCGTCAGGCTCTGTTCTGTCCTGTTTATCCTGGGTCTCTCCCAAAACAGACACCCCGCGGCCCTAGCACAGGATGCGAGTGCAAACGTCGCAAATTGACTCGAGAACAATTAATGTGAGATAACAATGTTGCAAGCCCTAAACCAATTAACATTATGCGATTTACAAAATGAGTATTAAAATGTAGAAAGGGAATGGAGAGGAGAAAAGAGATGCTCCCAAGATGGGTGTACTGAAAAGATGAAGGACATTCCAACGCCATATGCTGAATTAACCTCTGCTGGGCACTGAGATCTACCCAGCAATTATTCCAGAAAGGCAGTTTCTTACCATTAGTGGGAGAATAGTTAAATGT
This sequence comes from Chitala chitala, assembly GCA_025773905.1. Lineage (NCBI taxonomy): Eukaryota > Metazoa > Chordata > Actinopteri > Osteoglossiformes > Notopteridae > Chitala > Chitala chitala. The sequence continues at coordinate 10,311 of JABJVR010049280.1, read as the reverse complement.
GGTTCAATATTTATTTTCATTTGCATAGCATTTATAGTAAATTGGTTCATTCAGGGCAGAAGGTTATGTAATAGTTAAGTACATGGCCCTATAACTTAAAGGTCAGTAGCTAATGTCACTGGAAGAGCCTTGAGCGAAGATCTTAACCTGAATTGTGGAGGTCAAATATCTTGCTTTAGCAGTAAGTACAATTGCAGGTTATTTTGCACAAAAGTAAACTATTAGCTGTTATCTATTAGCCGTCTGTTAGCGCAGTCACATGGCCATACGCATACTTATTCATTTTCACTGCCTATCCAGTACTCTGAATCTGGGATGGTGGCTGTGCTGCCAAAGATCAGAACGCAGTTGGAAAAATAACACGCAGAGCAGACAGTTCAGTGCAAATGTGACATTTCACCTGCCTTTGGGAGGATACCAAAAGAGCAGATGTGTACTCCACACACACAAGCAGTCCAGCGGGCTATCCTTCAACCTACAACCCTGGACGCATGAAGCAACATGGTGTTGCCGCTTCTGCTAATAATCACTTTGGCATTAAGCCACAACACTCGTCGTTGCAAATCATGGTTTTAACGTAGCGAGCAGGGGAACAAAAGGTACCAGCGTGCATTGTTCATCACCTGTTGTGTCGTAGTGAAGTTCGGATGGAAAAGTACAGCTACGTGTTGGACACCTGTGAGTACGCACTGGAGTGCTGTTGTTCTCCAAGTGTCGCCTTTCACCTCTACTTTTATGTTACATGCCAACATCTTTCTGTGGCATCCGATTAACTCTTTTTTGGAAGCAGGAGAGATTGGATCAGAACATTTGGACGGAGGGGACCGTGTTTGTTTTTCTAGTTGGCCACTGGGACTGAGGTTATTCTTACGGGACTTTTAATTTTTGGAATTCTGCTTCTTAATTTGGACTGCAAAGTCATTAGAGATAAAGCAGGTCACTTTGAGCATCCTCCATTTTTTTTTCTGCAGTTTCATGAAACTGCTTTTTGCTCCATCCTTGTGTCCATAAATATATTTACATCAGTGCACTTCTTTAAGCATATCACTTTTAATAACTCACCGCATGTACATATCTTCTCAAATGTGAATCTCTTATCAGTGACATATCTGAAGAGAAACTGATAGGGCTACAGGATTAATTAAGTGGAAATAAGGCCATGCAGAAGCTGTTTGAACTTGGAATTACACTCGAGGGGATTGTGCAGGGAAAATCAATTCAATGAACGATCACTGAATCTACGAGCTTGAATTCAACTGTGGCAAATTTCAGTGTTGTAAAAATGATACGGTAGATGTAGTGAATGTGTTTGTTGAAATTGCGCTCTTCTGTAATATTGCAACATCTTACTTTAAATTCTAATTAACACAGGAATGTGAAAAATATTAATGAAGGTAGATCATTACCTCCATATTGTTGCCTGCTGTAGCAGCAGGGTCTAGCCAGACAATACTGAATGTTGACACCTGCTTGTGGAGTCTGTGGTCCTTTTTTGACAAGCAGGTTTTATGATAATACTGGTCCAGCACATGTTATTAATAATGAAGAATTTACTCTTCTATGTTATAAAAAAAAACCACAGCATCTTTGAGGAGCAGCCCCAGTTCCTCTGTACACGTGTGGACCTTCATAGCTCCAGTGCAGAGGTTTTGCAGAGCTTCGCAGCTCCGGAGCAGAGGTGTGCAGATCATTACAGCTCCAGTGAATAGTTGTGCAGAGCTTCACTGCTTCGGTGCAGAGGTGTGTGGAACTTCACAGCCCTTGTTTTGAGGTGTGTGGAGCTTCAGAAATTTTGTTTTCAGGTGTGTGGAGCTTCACAGCTCTTGTTATGAGGGGTGTGGAACTTCACAGCCTTTGCTTTGAGGTGTGTGGAGCTTCAGAGCTCGAGTGCAGATATATGCAGAGCTTCAGGTCTCTGCAGATGCGAGTACAGTTTCACATCTCCTTCCCACACTCTACAGGGAAATGGGCATGTGCCAAATGCTTGGAGCCAGAGCATTTTCTCCCCCTAAAATCGTGTTTTCGGTCCACTGACCTTCCCTCAGACTAATTTACCTCTTGACCACACTGCAGCTCTCCTGGCCTGCTGTCATAATAGTTTTATAGAGTTGAATGTTTTTTTTTATATATCTATGTTTTTTCTCAGAATTTTACTTTGTAAGAATCTACAGAGCACCCATATATCAGGATGGCTGTAAGGTTAGAGTTCAGGATCTTGAACTGCAAAACTGAGCTTTTAAAATGATCCCCCTGACATATAAACTGTGAACTGTGTCCCTATCAGTGGCCATGAGGCAAAAGCAAAACCCCAAACTAGGGGAAAGACTGCTTTGGTTTCACAAATATGGCAATGTTGTTCTTTCTCTGAAATTCACATTTTTTGCTCAGTGGTGTTTGGTGATGAAACTTTTGCAGCTACGTCAGTTTTTCACCACTAAGAGAACGTGATTTGACATGAAGAATGTGTTATGTTTCTGCAGACAGTCTTCAGTGCTGAATTTCTCTGTTGTTTTCAGCTTTCTTTAGGACATCATGCTAACATCAGTCCACCAGTAGCTTAAACATTCCCTCTGTTTGTGTGTGTGTGTGTGTGTGTGTGTGTGTGAAGCTGATACTGAGATCACGTATTACTTTTTGGACACCCTTTATTCTTGTGCTTGTTTTTATTCTATCATAAAACTGCCCATACAATACAATTAGCGTGAGAACGATGAGCGATGAGCATTTTGTCAGGTATTGTGAGGCTGACTAGCACATGGTTCTCCTGTAGACCAAACGCAGCCAAACCTACGCAGAGGAGAGGGAGACCATTGCATTTAAACTAATTTTAATAGGTGCTTAATTAAATTTAATTTACCAGAATAAATTTAAAATTAATTAAATTAAACCCAATATAATTGAGTGTAACAGAAGCTAATTGAATATAAGTGAAGTGAACTGACGTGAATAGAGTGATGGACATGCTCGCACTGTCTGAAAGCTATCAGAGGACGCTGGCTTCACTTCAAACCTCCCTCGCCACTGCTTCAGCCCTCTTATTGTAAAAGCTTAATAGCCACACCGGGAATTCGGAAATTAAATGGAGCCTTAGCACCAACAAAAAAAAAACAATAATAAATAAAATAAAGACAATGCCCCAGATTCAAACCCACAGAGTTGAATCTGCTCAGAAAACATCTCAGAGAATGCAGCTACTAGCTCCTTTCCATCAAAACTGGCAGGTGTGCTGTGCAGCGGGCAGGCAAGGCGCGGCCTGCGGACAGAAAGCCTGCTCGCGTACGCTGCCCCTGCGCCCAATCCCAAGCTCTGTTCCCGTAGCCGCCCCTGCCCTTATCACACGAGTCCCGCCAAGTCCCGGGGCCCATTTCAAGCATAAATGGAAGCTATCAGGGATACGGAAGAGAATATCTGAATTTGGACTTGGATAATCCTGTGATAACCCCATGCAAATGAGGTCAAGTGCTCATGTCTTATCATCAGTGAGCTGAATGCAGATGTGGAGCTGTTAGGCAGCCATATTATTGTAGTCTCTTTTTTAGCCAGTCTACAGTTGGCCTGCCTTCATGTGGGTTACCGTCTTCCCAAGGTCTTGTCTGAAAGTGAAACATGCCTTTTTCTGAAAATAAAGGAAATAATGCCAAAATCAAGGTGGCAAAGACTTTTTTCAGTGTGAAATTTAAACAGTTGAATTTAAGATACAACATTCTCAGTTTTTGCAAGCCCTTTTATGCTAAAGCCTTGTTTAACGTGGAACTTTCAATAAGCTGCGGTTATTGACAAATTGGCACTTTTGTGAAATACTTTCAAAAACCCTTTCCACCTTAAATGAGACACTTTCAAAAAACTATTGTTCAGCTCTACTGACTGGTTCTGAAAAATGTCCAAAAACAGATGATATGATGTAATCTTTTAAATAATTACAATGTCAGTTTGTTTATCTTAGCAAGAAAGATTGATTGCAGTTCTTAAAAAGCTTCTGGATTCTCAAAGTGGCTTTTAAAAGCAGGTCTGGACAATAAGCGGTATGTATTAAGCAGAATATAATAAAAGTGCTTTATGGCAGGATATATTGTGTACTCGGCAGATGTCCTTGTCATTGATAATGACTGTGCTTGCACAGTGTGCGGTTTTGAATGTTTTGTTAAAAAAGAAATCCATGGATTTCGTGAACGAACACGTAGGAACGGATGTGTCCCTAAAAGCATATCATTACATGCCGTCTTAAATCTACTTTGTAACTAACTATCTTTAAAAAGATACAGTGGCAATCCTCCTAAAACAGGTACACTTTTTCTTTGACTAAGATTCTCCCTATTGTGAAGGAGGGTAGATCATGTCCACAAAAATGTCTTTCTGATCATGTTGACCAAGCAAAGCTGAAAAAAATATTGCTTATCAAAAGACATGAATGGGGTTTTATGTTGCAGTAGATTTGAATTATTTTTACTGTTCACTTAAACTGGCAGTATGTTGATTGATGATAAGCTGCGCTTACCAACACGTCTAAAACTTTTTATTTTTTATTTATTTATTCTTTTGTCTGTCTGATTGGGCAAATCTGCCTGAGTGTATGAAATGAAGTGGTTGATTGTTGCAGAGAAAAAAAAAAAAACATCCCACCAACTCCCAGACTTAGGAACGAGGCGTCCAATCAGAACGTTCATGAATGACTAGTCCTCTGATCAAAGATATTGACTTTGTGATTATAATCACTCCACATGGGTCATTGGTGGAGGTCATTGGGACTTCTTGGCAGTGCAGTAAGCACTGATGAATTAAACATCACTTGGAATCGACTGCTTTCACTCACTTTGCGGTGCGATTTACATCGGACGGCTAGTTATCAGCGAAGGTCTGAAAACAAAGAAGAATGAAATTCAGGCACAGCCTAATATATCACAAGAAGAAACAGACATTACAAAGGGGCATTTAGCAGTGTTTCTTTACCAGATCTTGCATAAAAATCCAGATTCCCTTTAATATTGATTCTTTTAATACATAACTGGCACATTCATTTTAAAAACTTTGAGCCGTTGTACTTTTTGGCATAATAGCATTTAATGGCTGAGTATGATTTTCAGTTGCTTTATACCCAGATACCTGTGAGCATAGCCACATTTATACTTTATTTTGTGTCTGCTGCAGCATTTATACTCTACTGTATATGACTAAATGTATTGCACTGTTGTTGCTTGTTGACCCATAGAGATAAAAACAGAGCCTCTGGCTTTTAGATGAATGGTTCAAATGCATTTTGTTCCAATTTGCAGAAACAACACAGACACAAAATGCAGAAAACCAAAAAGAGCACATGTGAGTAAGTGAGTGAAAGTGCTATGCTGATAAATGGCTGTGAACTTGGAATGTCTGATACTTTCCCGAAGTATTTGCTCAGTTTAAATTGGAGGGTCCCCGGTTAAAACAGATGCCGAAGCAAACACAAACATAATACAGATTGGATGTGTCTGCAGGTGCATTTTCATTCTATTATCTTGGGAAAGCACATTTTAAGGATTAGAATGGAAAGATTATTTTTTGATGGATATGGGAGGCAGACTGGCAGACTGACAGAACATCATCTGATGATTTTGATACAAACACAAAGCTCATTGTAAAATTCAAAATGCTGCATTAGTATTACTGCTATTGCCAGCTGTACTAGTATAGCTACTGCTACTGGTAACGTTTGTACCTAGGAGGCAAGACAGGCAAGGTCGAATATACAAAAGCGAGGCTTTAATGAAGGGCAAAACAAGGTACGTACATAGGATTGCAGGGGTAACAAGACAAGACACAGCTAACAGGGTGCAAATGGAAGGCAACAGGGAAAACTAAACCTAACTACACCTAACAGGGTGAAGTCGACACACAACTTACTTCTACTACAAAGTTACACATACAGTACAACAACCACCCAAGAACACTTTGAGACAGGGGCTTCTAGTAGAGGGGGGGGTCACAAGACACAGTCAGAGACTACTAATAACAATTAACACAGGGAGAACAAGGTAAAGGTAACCAGGTACTAACAATGAGTCAGCACTAGGGGACAGGAGGAAGGGTGACATCTAGGGGTTACAAGGGTCATGACAAGCAGGGATGTTACACTACTACTGCGACTACTGCTACTAGTACCTTTACTACCGTATTAATAATAAATAATATGTATGGCCATAGGTAGCACGGTGGCGTGGTGGTTAGCACTGTCGCCGCGCACCTCCAGGTCTGGGGCTCGATTCCTGCCTTGGGTCTGTGTGCGTGGAGTTTGCATGTTCTCACTGTGCTTGGTGGGTTTGCTCCGGTTTCCTCCCACAGTCCAAAGACATGCAGTTTAGGTTGATTGGTGTGTGTGTGTGTGTGTGCCCTGTGGTGGGTTGGTGACCTGCTCTGGGATGGGCTCTACACTTCCCCGTGACCCTCACCAGGACTAAGCGGTTAACATAATAGATGGATGTACAGCCATCCAGAGTGTCGTGTGCCTTTAGCTACCTGCGATAGACTCTAGGCTCCCTCTTGACCCTTAACAGGTTTGGAAAGTGGATGAATGGACAGTAATCACACTGATGAAGTGTACTAGTGCACACTCAACTTTTTTAAAAGTACATAACGAACAAGAACAAATAACTTTTAAAGGGGTTTTATTTACTAGAAAAGTTCGCTGTTTTCATTTTTTGCAGTAGTTTATTGTCAGTGGGTCAGCCACAGAGGTTTTTAGGCAGCATCATGTTGAGACTAGTGACTGCTTGGTTCCACTTTGAACAGCAGCTAATTGGACGGACTGGGCACCGTGGAGTAAAGGGGCTCCCTCTAATTAAAGGTATGTATGAGGAAGTGACAGCACTTGTGGGACCCTCCCAATCCTAAGATGTGACGACAAAAAATAAACAGTCCTCAGGTACTTCTTCCATTACTTTCATTGTAGAAGTTATCCAGCTTACTTTGGTCTTGTTCCTCCTCTCCATCTATCATAGGAGACATCAATTTTTTTGCCTTTTTTAACACTCTATAGCACCCCTCCCAAAAAGAAAAAAAAAACTTCCTCTAAGTCATCAGGCGATTTATTTCTTTAGAAGTTGTTGCTGTTTCTCTGTTCAGCAAACGCAAACTTCAAAACTTTGAGTGCGTGCCAGGGGTCCGGTTTTGCACTGGAACATTCTCGCCGCTTGACCGGCGTTGAGTGTGAGGCGGGGTGGCGCAACCGCGCTCTGGGATGCGCGCGCCGGCACCCGCTCTCGTGCCAGCTGGGGTTGGCGTGCCAGTGGGCGGGCAGACGCTTGCGAGGGCACACGTGGGACAGAGCCGTAAAGGCGGACGCGGTGATCCTCTCCAAAAAGTATCAGCAGTAAGTGGAGCAAGTCCAAGGGGAGGTGTGGGGGTGGCAGCTGCTGCAGAGGTATTAATCACCTGTCTCCTTTCTTTCCCTCCTACTCAACCGGCTTCTCCCCATGGGAGAAAACGCACCTCCCCGCTTAGGGACTCACTGCGAATCTACTAGCGGCCTACAAGCCACAGAAAGGGACAGGCGGTTAGCGGGCACACCTGTGCCCTCCGCGGACTCTCGCCTTGTATTCATCTGTGCGCGCTTTTCTCTGCCGGCCACATTTTCTGTCCCCCTGGGAGGCGATGTTATTATTGGTGCTGTAAGAGCTCACGAACAGCACCCCTGGAACACTGGCGTTAAAGGCCTCGGTCAATGAAAGAGAACAAAGACTTGCAGGTGTGTGTGTGGGCGGGGCTGGGTGTATACATCTGTATCCTTCAAAGGTCTGTACTCTTACACCTGTCTTATGTGTCTGGCCTGCTATTGCTTTGATTGTGGAATTGCCATTGTATTTTTTTATGGTTTTGTTTTATGTAAAAGTTCTTAACGTTTATCATTTGGCTTGCCAGGGTCATTGGATGTGGTATGAATTGTCAACATAGACTGTGTGGGCTCTAGGGATAGAACTCTTTTGTGATCTCCATAACTGCTGCAACGTGATGCATGTCAGTAGTTTTTTTTCTGATGACGTGAAAACGACGGTGAGCCCCGTTCACCCCTCCCGATGAGCCTCTGTCCATCACGTTTGCCCTTAAGAACGTTCAGCGTTATGTTGGAAGAATTTCACTTATGGATTTCATTTTCGGGTCCCTGTGTCAGACTCTGGAGTTTTCATCAGAGCTTCTCTGCTAATCATGAACAGGATGTCCTAATGGCAGACGGCCTGCTGAAGGTGTACATCATATAACCCTTGACCTGTCCAGTATAGAACAGCGTTTGTGCTCCTACGTCTGGCATCTGCACCACATTTCCCATTTTTTCACTGGTGTTCTTTGAAGATTGTGACTTGTGCTTTTAGTCTTTATTATGTTTTAAAATTTCTCATTTGTATGTTAGAGGAATGACACGATAGTTGGAGATTAGATATCTTAGATATCACCCCCCCACGGTTGTTTTATCTTTTAACCAAACATTGTGGTTAAAAATGGCCACTGTCCAGCAAAAAGGAAATATACCCTTATTCTTTAGCAGAGATGAGATTCTGCTCTGGGCAGAGGAGGAATTGCTGTCTGGTTGAGCCTACGCCTGGGTAAGAATGTGTGTCCCGGTCACATTTACACCTTGTCAAGGTAGATTAAGTGGATCTTTCTCTCCCTCTCTCTTTGCTGCTGTCTCTCCCACTCTTCCTCTTCCCCTTCCTGTCTCTCACCCCTCCACCCCCCCACAGTTGTCTTATCAGACCTTTCACTTGGCTCGCTCTCACTCCACAACCCCAACCACCTAGGTTCCAGGTCACCAGATTAAACGGCTCCGTTTCACCCATTTTGCCCCTGACATCTGCAGAAATGATAAGACACCCCTCCCCCCCAACTTCTTCAGCAGGGGGCAGGTGTGCTTGCGTGCACTGCTGCTGATCAAAGCCCCAGAAGTGCAAATGCATGCTGGGATGGATGTACCACCATGTATGTGTGTGCCTGTTTTATGTTCCTCACAACATGGCATGTGCACGCCCATGTGTAAGCGTGTGCATTACTGCGTGAGCTCGCTTGGTATTTCTGCTGTTATCTTATTTTGCATTATAGTTAACTAGTGTGGTCAACATCTGAGGTGGTTCTATTATCCAGGCTTGGTAGGTTGAGTAACAAATTACCATTAATAACCATAAAAAGGCCTTTAAGTGTCTTTAGCTGTCTCCCATTTCAAATGTTTCAGATCAACAACAGTTAATTAGTTTCTATTAGCTAGAGCTGAAAATGTTCTTTCTTCTAGAAAAATCTGGAAGCTTTTTTGGAGGCAGCCAGAAAAGAGGTCAGCAGGGTTTATTTGCCAGGAGAAGGAGGTGGTTACCGCGGGGCGACCCTGGAAATCGAGTGCCAGCTCACTCATTTCTCGCCCGGTGCCGTGGCGCGTCACACCGCCTCTGCGCCTTCACGCTTTAGAAAATAACCGCGTGCGCGTGGCGGTTCTGCACGCTCGCCTGCGGGACGGAGAGCGTTCTGCTCAGCGTGAAGGTCTGACGAAGGTCCTGTCATGCGGAGAGGACTTTTCCATAAGTAATAACACAGTTTGTCTCAGAGAAGTGACCCTTCGCGCTCTACTCATATTTTACGTCTCAATAAGTAATAATGCAGTTTGCCACTGGGAGGTGACCCCCTTGCTCTTCTTATATTTTTAGAGTGGGTAATTGTAGTAGATGACATCTGAGTCCAACATCAGGCTGGCTTCTCAGAATTGAATAAGCGTATATCGAGATGACGGCGCCCTACTTTTGTGTGTCATTGAGGCTATGGAGGTGGGGTGAGCTAAGGTTAGCTGTTATCGTAGGGGAAATCTTGGTTTTTTTCGGTATGCGCAATTTTTCCGCTCCCGGTGGGTGGGTAGGTGTTAGACTCGATGCATTTGCATGTGGCATCGTGGCCTGGAGGCTGTTGACGTGTTTGGGGCCAACATGTTCATCAAACAAACCTGGAGATGGTGCCCAGCAATGCTTTCACTGCATTTATTACATATTTCATACTGGATGCACATGCCGTGATCCTGATTCAACGTGTCACTCAAGGCCTTTGGTGTTAAACAGAAGGTCCTCTGCAGTAGGCACATGGACACCCACATGTCATGTTTGGACAGTACTTGAGAGTCAAGGAGAACCTGGCCCAAGGTCTCCACCTAAAAATGTAATCAGTTTAATTCTCATCTTTTCTGAGGCTACAGTGTGCTTTAAGTGGATTCCACTGATATTTACAGTTTGAGAGCAAGCATGTGTGTGTGTGTGTGTGTGTGTGTGTGTGTGTGTGTGTGTGTGTGTGTGTGTGTGTGTGTGTGTGTGTGTG